>VMDO01008581.1:0-82983 GCA_007922755.1 Pedetes capensis
GCCCTGGACTCAACCTCCAGTACCAAAAAAAAAAAAAAAAAGCAAGATATATATATATATATATTCTCTAAACTATCAGAAATTATTAAAGTATAAATATTTACCACTAAAACCCTTGAAGTCTCTAAATATTATCTCTCTGTTTTCTGGTTCCCCATTTTTCTGATTCTTGTTTCTCCAGGTATATATCCTTGAATATCTCTTCATATCTGCCCATGGCCTTTGCCCTGATCTCCTGGCTATTTGATTGCTTTTTCCTTTTCCTGCCTTCCCCTGTTATCTTACTAGTCTTTTATTATTCTCATGACAAGGGCTGGCTGAGACTGGGTCTCATCAGGCCTTAGTAATGTGGAATCAAAAAGGACAGCAACTCTCCTGGGTAGCGAGAGTGAGCAAAATGGAAACTCTCTCAGCTGCAGAGCCTAATCCTAGAGAGGGCATTGGGGAAGACATCACAATGTCACTTGTTGCCCCAGGAGAAAGCTAGCTTAACTGTGTACTTCATGGTTACCCCCTTCTTATGTAATCCCTGGATGCCAGCTGTTAGCCTTAAACTGAGTTATATACAGCAGGTGTTTTGAACCCGCTGATCCTGAGTGTAAGAGAGACTCAGCTCACATACAACACAAAACCAGAGGGGACACAAATCACGTGCAGATTGACCAACATTTTGTTTGTGTGGATTTTATGTGACTCTGTTTTTACTCATATCAATAGATTAAAAATTATTTTGAGATAAAAAACACTTTAACCTTAAAAGTCCAATGGTGCATTTTTTTCAGTTCTTTAGTTTATATACCTGAGTTACATTTTAGTTCTTTAGGTGTCACCCTTTTATATTGTAAATACTTGAGAGAACTCATCCAATTGTCCATCTAGTTGTGCTTATCTAAAATTAGAACTTCCCTGACAAATGATCTTCCCCATCTGCCTTTCTCCTCCCCCTCCTCCTCCTCCTCCTCCTCCTCCTCCTCCTCCTCCCCTTCCTCCTTCTCCTAGTCTTCTCTTCTTCCCTTCTTTTGCCCAAGAATTAACCATATAAACAGATCAAGGGCTGTCTTGCCCTTGGGCAACCAAGTGGGTTCATTTGGTGAAGAGCACTTGCTGAGGATGGGCAAGAGAGAGTAGGGCCTGGGTATTTGTTCCTGTAGCTTCCTCTGGGTAAGGTCACTTTAAGTGAAGTACATTCCTTAGCCAAAGGTCACCCAGAAGACTTTGCTACCTCAATATGGTTCTCTTCTTCCAGGCTCTCATAACAGCCCCCAGGAATTGTACTAGTCCTATGATCTTCTGACACTCAGACCACACCTTTCTCAACTGTTATTTCATTAAACCTTTTAGAAATTTTCCTAATGAGTGTGGCACTGATTTCCTGCCAAAAGACTTTGAAGTATTGAAATCCTTATTCAGAAGTAATGATAGGTTTTTATATCACACAAGGTTTGAGTGCAGTCTGCTTCACATGATCTCCTAACAAAGAAATAAAAACGGGGGCAAGAAATCCTTTGATTTCACTTCAGGCAGTTGCATCTCAAATAGATCACTTATTTAATACAAAGATCACATACCTCAATGTCCTGTGACTTCAACTCCAATTATTAGGATTGATTAAAGTCTTAAGATTATCAAATTACTAGGAAAGGAGGAAATAGTGTCAATGTTATTTTTAAACATTTTAAATCACACTTGACATTTGGAACCATGGGCACTCTGAAGTTGTTTTCCTTTTCTCCACGTAGGGTAGGGAGAAGCCATGTTTTTGTGCCACTAGTACAAGTAACTCCAATATAATAATGGTGACTCAAGCAAGCTAGTAAGTTTGGTGAAGCCAATGCTCAGGTTGAGAACCTAGCTTCCATGTTTTTTGTTGTTGTTAGGTGCTGTTGAGTCAGGTCCAACTCATAGCAACTCTTAGAAGGTTTTCAATGGCTGATTGTTTAAGGATTGCTTCAACAGTGGATTGCCACCTCCTTCTCCTATTTTTGCAGTGCTGTTGATTGAATCCAGGGCCTCAGAGACCATAGGGTGGTGCTCTACCAACTGAGCTAAACCCCAGCCCCATCTATCTTCCACAGGTATCCTGTATCCTGGGCATGTCCTATATGCCAGGCCCTTGCTCAACATGTCACATTCATCCTGAGATCAGTCCTATGGTGGGGCCTATTGTCCCCATGTTACAGGTGAGGATTGTCTTCCCCTCACTGGCTGCCATTCCCTAGGGGTGCTATGGGCTCCCTAGTTCCATGATGTCCATGCAGGCCACAAAGGCAAACAACAGCCCCTCACCTGGGAGGACATATGCAAAAGATACCACAAATAATCACATGTACCTTTCTAGGACCACCTCACCCAACAGAGATCATCAAGTTATGAGTTCTGTGGTACCAAGAGTGGCATGCTTCCTATTCATATCATGTCTTTCAGAAACCAGAATGTTCCCTCTGGACACTCTTATAAAGGGAAAATGGTTCCTGTCAAAATGTGTGCCCTTTTTTCTCACCTCTCAAAGGGTGACATTTGATAATTCAAAGAACAAACTAGAAGTTGGATGTTTGTGTCTGTCATAAACAGGGGTTTGGAGTGGCTCTGGGATTCCCATGTCAAACATGGTCATGGTGTCCCATAGCAGCCTCTAGGCCAAGCTAAGTTTTCTATCCCTCCCAGGCCCCCTGCCCACCACAGCCCAGCCAAACACCTGCCAACCCAGTGGGTGGGAAATGTTAATCTCTCTCCCCACCTAGGAATGCACCTGCATAAACTTGTGCCACGTTCAGTATTGTTGTCCTTGGCTGCACAGGTCACTCCTGACTACTCAGTTATTTCCTCATAACTTGACCCTGTAGTTTATAACATTGAATTTTAGGACCCCTCTAATACCCCTATGACAATTGTTTTTGTGTTAGCAATTTTTTCTATGAGTCAGTCGGTTTCAGACATTATCCCAATGAAGGAGGAGCAAAATTAGAGGTTCCAGAGACCCCACTGTTCCTTGGACCCACTGGGTGACAGCCTTTGGGGCCTGGGGTACATTCTGCATGCCCTCTTCCTGCCCTGGATTCATGGCTCCATGCAGGGGGCAACTTGCTCAGGCCTTATAAGCAGGCAGCCCCTCTCAGCTAGGGTTTGTAACTCAGGATCCCTGCTATGTCCTACAGAATACAGAGGCTTCACGCTCCACGGACCTCCAGGAGAGCCAAGAGCTGGAGTTCAGCCCAACAGAACTCTCACTGCACAGACAAAAGGAATTCTGTTCTCAGAAGCCATAGAAAAAGAGAAAATGTTCCTTTTATTGGTGTGGCTCTCCATTCTTGACCATGGGCCATGATGTTCTAGCACCACCCCAGGCTGCATTTTTGTGCTGTTGGACTGAGAAGCATCTAGTTCTCAACTACTCTCTTTTCTCTAAGACTTGGTATTATACCTTACACATGCACACAAACACACTCATAATACACATGCATACATATACATGCACAATGTATATACTTACACACCTATATACACATTGTGCACATGCATTCGTGTGCCACACATCCATACACAATACACAGATACTCTTATGCACATGTATGCAGACATAGACACACAACCAGTCACTTGCAGTGGCTCTCCGTTGTCCAGGGCTGGAGTTTAGCTCAGTTATGAGAGTGCTGCTCTGCATTCTCTGAGGCCCTGGTTCCACCCTCAGAACTGCAAAAATGCAAGAAGGACCTGGCAGCCCACTCCCGAAACAATCCTGAACCAATCAGCCATTGAAGACCCAATGAATAGCAGAGAAGTACTGACATAGTGCCAGGCATGGCACTGTGTCACTGAGTGTTTCATTCTGTTGTATATACATGAGTTGGGCCTGACTCAACGACACCTAACAACAACAGCAACAACAACAACAACAACAACTACTACTACTACTACTACTACTACTACTACTACTACTACTACTACCACTACTACTACTTCTACTACTCCGTTGCCCAGGCAGAGTACCACCAATTATGAGCCAAGAGACTATTGTACCCCTCTCTGCATGCTGCTAGCTGCCCTGCACAGAGAAGTGGGGATTGACATTTTACATGGAATGTCCCTGGAGGTTTATAAGCCTAAAAATAAAGCTTAAGCTGAGATATCAAGAAGTCAAGAATGGAAATGCAATTAAATAGGTTTGAAGATAGAGAAAGGAGGTAGAATAAATCCTTTTACTGTTTGTACCTCAGCTGGTTCAGCTGACTCAGTGGAATCACTTTCTATAGCCCCTGGAGACTCTGCCTAGCTGGAGAAAAATGCTTCTCTTCACCTTTATTCCAGACTACCTAGGTCTGACTATGAGCATGAACTTTTGGAAGTTAATTCCTGAGAGAAATGAAGACTGCTAACTCCAGTTTGAATGAGAAGGAAAAAATATATGGAGATTTTTCTCACAACACATTAGGCCAGACATATCAGTCAAAAACAAAAAGCTAGGAACCAGATCAGGAGAGTTGTCCCAGGCTTCTTTAAACACTCACTTGAACAAGGGTTCAATGGCTTCTTCAGCTCACAGACATTAGTGGTGGTTTGGCCCACCAGGCAATCTCTATCTGGGGCTTTGGGTTTCCCAACTGTCAAAGTAGATACCAAAAGTTGGATTCATCAACCTCATAGAAGTGGCATGGAATCAAATATGGTTTCATAGACTTAGACACAAAAGAAGCTCTAAGAACTCTGCATACAGCCACTCTGTACTCAAAATGTGTCTAGACATTGCCATTGTCTGTGGAGGCCTCTGTGGAGGCTGATTACCACCATCATTCTAAGGATATGCTTATTCTTGCTGTGTTACTCTCATTGGGACTTTGAAATCCACTATTGTACTAATTTTTAAAATGCACAGCCTCAGCTTACAAACAAGTGTTATAAAAGTAAGTTCGCATATTGGTTAGTTGGCATTCAGAATTCAGTTTCACATAAAAACCAGGCTAAAATCAGTCCATACATAATATGTGTGCAGTCACACTAGTAGAAAACCATGCTATTACAGTAATGAAACCAATTATATATTTTTCTTTTTAAAAAATACTTTCATTAGTAATTTATTTAGTGTACAGCTTAATGAGGTTTATTATATTTCCATACATGCATATCATTGTACATTGCTTATGTTCTCTGTCCTCAATTATATATATATTGAATTATATATGTATATATTGACCAAGAGTACATACATTCAGTAGCTTAAATCCAGATACTTCAATGTTCTCTCCTAGTGCTTTAACATTGCTATTTCCTGAAACTCGAAGGATTATGCTGGGTGTAAAGCAAACATATGAGGGGATATGGAAAATTGTGATGACATTTCTGGCCAGACAGGGCCACCCACATATTTCTCCTCTAGGACTTCCCTGAGTCATCTCTAGCCTTTTCTACCACTTCTGTGAACTGACCACTTCCTGGCTCCACCCTACCCTTAACACATTTCTCCATCTTCCTACCTCAACTCAGAATGGATGATAGATAGCTTTATACAAGCTATTAATGCCTAGGAGAAAGAAAGGTTGACATTTCTACCTTTAAATTTAATATAATTTTTCAACTTCAAAGAAAGAAAATTGCAAGTGCCCAGTTGCCAGGTTCCTACTCAGCCTGATCTACAATGGCCAGCAGTGCTTCGGTGACACCATATTTGGACAAAAAAACACATAGTTCCATTCTATAATCCATCTCTTTCTCTATATCTAGTCTATATCTATATCTCATATTAATTCCCCCATTTAAGGCCACAGACCAGATGATCAGGATAAGTTACATAATTTGTGGATTCCATGGTAAGATGAAAGTGTGTGACCCCTTTTCAAAAAATATTAAGAATTCTAAGACAGTGACAGCAATATAATAATCTTTTCTCTTGTTTCTTGAGATTCCTTTTCTAAGATCTCTCCACTATGTATTATGAAAAAACAAATGTGCTGAGCTCTTTGCACATATTTGGCAGTTCAATCCTATAATAATTCTAGAAATACTAGTATGTCCACCAAGGTAGACATAGAGTAAAACAACAAGGCAAGACAGCAACAAAAACAAAGAACTACCCTTCACCCACTGCCAAAAAGACCCTCTCACGATCTAGGCCAGGCATGATATGGCACCTGTACACTATTGACACAGAATGTCCCTCTCCATTCTGCAGCCTATTTACAGAGTCATTTTCTTAAAGTACTGCTTGACCCTGGACCAAACTCTGCAGTGCTCCTTATGCCCAGTTAAACCCAAATGCCTGACATCAAGATCCTGCCCAATTGGGCTCTCAACTCCTCTATTGTCCTCAACTTCCCCTTCCCCCTAAGTGAGATCTCTGCTATGATCAAAGCCATACATTCACTGCCCCAAAACACATAAAATGCATTTCTACATCCTTGATACTCTCTGAAGCTGGAATATTCACCTACCTCCATCAATCTCAGTTCCGTCTTTCCTGTGTGGTTTCCTGGAGTGTATTCTGTGCTGTTTCATATGGTCATGTATGTTTTGATGTGCCACCTCTGTTGTTTGGATGAGACATATGGTAGATAGCCTACAAAATGGCCACAGTAATTTTTCCTATGCTTATATGCATGCCCCTTTGTTACTTCTACCCTGAAGAGTCAGTCTGTCTCTACTCTCTGAATCGTGTTTGAATGATTTGTTTTAACCAATGGAATATTAGCAAGCTCTGAGACCACCATGCAAAGAGCCTGGGCTTGCCAGTAAAGGATAAAAGAAACTACAAGGAACAAAAATGGGTCATCTCAGCTGACTAACCAAAAATGAGCTGTCCTGGAGCAAGCAACTGGCCAACTACCAGATATAAGAGTGAAATCATCCTAAATCATCCAGGTAGACTAAAAAAGCCAAAAAAGCCATAAACCAAAATAGCCTTCCTAGCCAACCAAGGAACTGGGAGCAAAACAATAAATGCTTATTTTTATATGCCAGTACTTTTAAGGATCATTTACTATGCAGCAAAAAACTAACACATACTTCTAGATTTCAGGTGCTGAGCTATGACCCAAATTCCTTGAATCCTCAGAATTCAGATTTCCATGTGGGATCAGGTCACCAATAACTTTGTTTTTGATGACAACCACTGGAATACAGAATGTTGAGAACTGGGTTTGAAAGAGGGCAGGCCTTGCCTGCAGAGAGGCAGGAAGTTTATGAGTGTCTGGGAGGAGTTGTATCTTGCTTAAAACCTAGATGGAGCCAATTGGTGGTGGTATCAGAGTACCTACAAACCTGTCTGAACTCTATGGTTTCTGTCATGAAAATCCTTTATCTTACATGACAACATAACTGTGCATGAATTTAGCCAACACATGTTGGATTCAACTGATGGAATGGCCGGAAGGGGTTAGCCTTAGGAAGAGATGCAGCCTGGGGTTATGAGCTTTCACACACTTTATCCTCCCTTCTTCCAATCATCAAATTTTATTGCACTCCAACCATGTGCCAGGTGCACTAGGGACCAGGGGTAAGGAAATAAGCTCTAATTCTGGTCTTCAAGGGGCTCCCAGTCTGGAGAGGAGACAAGCATCAGAATGCATCTGAGCATCCTACCCCTCCTTAAGTTCAGCAGAAAGAGGGGTTAGCTACAGGGCTCCTTGGTGCTGAGGTACATGTCTTTAGGCTCATTTTCCGGAAAAAAAAATTGATCATGCTACTCTTTGTTGTTTTTCATTTGTGAGAATTTATAGATATCCTCCTAAGGCTATAAGCACATATTTTCTTAAGCAGATTGAACTTTTTAAAAAAGAAACCAAGCAAAATTAGATGATCCTCAGTAGCATAAATATCTAACCACTGTGGCGATTATGGTGCTGTCTGTGCAGCCAGATCCTGGGTACCACATATTCTGACAATGTTGATAGTTCAAACTGTACAGAACTGTGAAAGAACAAAAGCCAGTGACACATGACGTCCTCCACAGTCTCAGTGACATCCTGCCTGATGCCCAAAGGCCTGATTGTGGCTCCCCAGTTGGATTACAATAACACCTATTTGGCAGTGAGTACTTACAATATGCTAATAGTTGTAGATGATTAACCTTTTTTAATCCTCTCAGCAACCACATGAGATAGTTGTTGTTGTTAGGTGCCGTCGAGTCGGTATCCGACTCATAGCAACCCTCTGTACAACAGGGGAAACACTATTGTCAGTGCTTCTCTGCTGTTCATAGGGTTTTCAATGGCAGATTGATTTTTGAGAGGGGGTTGCCAGGTCCTTCTCCCAAGCCTACAGCTTCTGGTGTTCCCAGGCAGTCTCCCATCCAGGTACTAACCAGGCCCGACCCTGCTTAGCTTCCGAGATCTGACGGGATCAGATGCCACAGGGCTATAGCTGCAGGCACATGAGATAGAGATAATTATTATTTCCTTTTTACAGCTGAGGAAACTGAAGCACTCAGAAGTTAAGTAACTCACTCAAGGTCACATAGCTAGTGAGCAGCAGATCTGGGGCTAGAGGCTAGGTGTTTTGCTTTTTTATTTCCCACAGTTTGTACCACTTCAGATTTTGTCGGCTGACAGCACTGTTAGAACACTTTGCTGCCTCCTTCCCTTTTCTCTTACTCCAGAACTTCAGTGTCTCTGCACTGAGCAGTTCTTTGGAAGGTAAGTGCCCTTATGCTATTTTAATTCTTTGGAAATGCTTTGCTATGATTTGGACAAAGCTTGTACCCTAAAGCTTCATGTGTTTAAAGCTTGGTCTTCAGTTTGGCAACAAGAGGTAGAGCCAATTGGGAGGACATTGGGTTTGCTGACCTTAAGACGAATTAATTGATTTCTCGAGGGACATTGGTTAGGTTTCATGAGAGGGTTGTTATAAAACATCAAGACTGACCTCTCCCCAGTCTCTCTGGTTTCCTGTGTCTCTGTGTGATCTCTCTTTCTTGCACATGCTCCTACTGTGATGGCTTCACTGGAGGCAGAATTAATGGGACTACCAGAACTTGGGCTTTCATTTCCAAAACTTCAAGTTGAATACATCTCTTTTCTTTATATAGTATCCAGCTTCAGATATTTTGCTATAGTAATGGAAAATGGACCAATGTACATTTTACACATTTATTTACTTCTTGTTTGTTTTGTTTTTTCTAAAGCCCAAAACAAATAAGAGAGATTCTGATCTCCTCCTTCTGGACACCTCTGAATGAGAAACTCTGCAGAACTGTCGGCGAGCACTTTCCTGATACCAGCCTAACTTCAGGCTGCAAGTGACTTGAGGAGAACCTGAGAATTCACTGGTGCTCACATCTTGCCACCTGGCAGCATGCCTGGCACACCACAGCATCACCGCTGGCTGAGTGAAAGAATCCACTATATGAAGAACAACTTTGTCTGTTAGTCCTATCCCTGCATTTTCTACTTTTACTTTGTGTGTGTGTGTGTGTGTGTGTGTGTGTGTGTGTGTGTGTGTGTGTGTGTGTATGTGTCCTTAGGATTGAATTTAGGACCTTGCATATGCTTGGCAAGTGCTCTACCACTGAGCTCCATCCTAAACCTTTTATATTTTTATTTTGAGACAAGGTCTTGCTAAGTAGTCCAGGGTAGCCTTGAACTAGCTACATAGCCAGGCCTAAATAGTGAGGAAGAAGTGGTTCAAGCAAGACTTCAGTGTCTCACAAAGAAGACAGAAACAGACTAGAAACCTGCCCCAAGGAAAATGTCCAGCCTACATGACTCAGACATGCTTGTAAAAATTCCAAGAACTGGAATACCTAGTCTTGCACAGGGCTCTGCCCAGAGACCTTCCCAGGAGAGTGAGATAACCCCAACAGAGGCCTGTGTAGGTCAGATGACAAAGGTCATGGTGGTATTGGAGGGTGTGGAACTTTGGGAAGTGGGACCCAGCTTACAGAAGTAGGTCACTGGGGACAGACCTGTAAAGGTGATACCAGCCTCATGCTCTCTCCTTCCTGGTCCACCATAGTGTGTAGAGCCTCCACCACACACCTATTCCACTATGCTTTCCCTGCCACTATGGATGGAACCTCTGAAACTATGAGCCAAAGGAAATCCTTCCCTTAGGTTGTTTCTGTCAAGTATTTTCAATTACAGTGATGCAAAAGCCAATTAATATATTTTTTCTGGTGAATTCTTTAAAACATATATACAGTTGAAAATAAAAATTTAAACATTTTCTTATGATGTTTTCAATATAAATAGGTTTAAGACAGGAAAAATACACTATAAGGGACAGAGGAAACTGGGCACAGTGGCACACGCCTGTAATCCCAGTGATTCAGGAGGCCAAGGTAGGAGGATCATGAAAATTTCACTCAAAATTAAAAAGATTAAAAATGAGCTAGGGATGCAACCTAGTAGTAGAACACTTGCAAAATATGTTGGAAGACCTGGAAGACCAACTCCCAAGGACCACCAAAAAATAATGTTTTCAAATCAAAAACCTAAATTTTCACCCTAAGAAACTAGAAAGAACAAAAGCAACCCAAACCCAAAGCCAGAAAGAAGGAAATAATAAAGAAAAGACAGATCATTTTTAAATTTGGGTAATTTGGGAGTTTTTTGCTATTGAGTTACTTTAGTTCCTTAGATATTTTGGTTATTAGTCCCTTATCAGATGCATAATTTGCACATAGTTTGCCTTTCCTTTATGTTGGTTGTTTCTTTTGCTGTTGTTAAGCTTTTAATAGTCAGCTTCAATAATTTTTTTCCTGTATATACACACAAAGTTTTTGGATCAAAGACAGATTTATTTTTATACTCTCAGAAAGATTGACAGCAAGAGAAACATTGCAGCATTGGCTCCTCATACCCAGCATCCCGTCCGAGTGCCATGAGAGAACTTTGTTGTTAGGTGCTATGGAGTTGGGTCCAACTCATAGTGACCCTGTGTACAACAGAATGAAACACTCCCTGACATTGTGCCATGCCCGGTGCTATGTCAGTGCTTTTCTGTTATTCATAGGGTTTTCAAAGGCAGATTATTTCAGGAGTGGGCTGCCAGATCCTTCTCCCCAGCCTGCAGCATGTGAGAGCTAGATGAAAAAAATGCCCTACACAGTGGTGAGTTCATGCTATAGGGGAGATACAGAGAAATGTGGATTGTTTTTGTTTATAAAGGTCACAGACACCACCTCCCCCCTCACCTTCTGAGTGAGTTGAGGAGCGGATGAAGGATCCTTACCCTTGTTCTTTGATATGAAAATAAATCCCTGAGAGAAAAGATAAGTTTGGTGTATTCAGTTTTACAACTCAGGGTTATAGCCAAAGCACTGAGCCTCTTTCTGTCAGAGTTGTGTCAATCTCTTTGGAATGGTCTCACTTTGTGACCAGCCATAAGTTGCCTTTTAACCTTGCCTTCAGGTCAGGGTAAAAATCTCAGCAAAATTTATTCAGAAAGTTCTAATTATGAAGGACCACATTTTCTCCACAATCTCAAAAGAGCATTATAACAAGTGGACCAAAAATGAATAATACTGCTTGAACCCACTGATCAATTTGACATCACCAAAAAAACAGATGACCAGATATTGTGTGCATCATGATATAATGTAACTAGAAACTCATGAAATCACATTCAAAGTATTCTTGTAAATAATCAACCTGAGTCTAGTCAAGCCTCTAGACTCAACCATCAGTTAGTAGTAGTAGCAATAATAATAATAATAATAATAATAATAATAATAATAATGAGGAGGAGGAGGAGGAGGAAGAGGAGGAGGAGGAGGAGGAGGAGAAGAAGAAGAAGAAGAAGAAGAAGAAGAAGAAGAAGAAGAAGAAGAAGAAGAAGAAGAAATAGAACTTGTTAAATGATGCCAGAGGAATACAATTAGCCAAATATTTGGAAAATCTATAGGATGACTTGGTTTCCACAACAAATAAATAGCATGGTGGGAAGGAAAGTTAAGAAATTTAAGGAGGCTCAAAAAATGTCAACCAGTGGTATCCTGATAGAATATAGCAACTGGGAGAGGAAAAGGAAGCATGGGATGTGGTTCAGTGGTATAGTGCTTCCTTAGCATGCACAAGGCCTTGGAATAGATCCCCATCACATACACACATGCACACACACACACACTCTCACACACACAGAGCTATTTATAGTTAATAGGGGAATTTGAACATTGGCTAGTTATTGTTGCTGTTGTTGTTGTTGTTAGGTGTCATCAAGTTGGATTTGACTGATAATGACCCAAATACAACAGAACAAGGTGCTACCCAATGCTGTGCAATGCACACAATCTTTTTATGTTTGAGCCCATTGTTGCAGACACTGTGTTTCTTTTCATTTTGAGTCATGCCACACCAGCAAATGGAGGTCCCTGGGCCTTTACTCCATTCTTGTCATTAAGGTCAATTGTACTTTGAGGTGGCCACTCTTCCCCAATCATCTTTTGAGTGCCTTCTAGCCAGGGGGGCTCATTTTCCAGCACTATATTTGACAGTGCTTTTCTGCTATTCATAGGGTTTTCAATGGCTAATTATTTTGAGAGTGGACTGCCAGGTCCTTCTTCTTGGTCTGTCTTAGTCTGGAAGCTCAGCTGAAACCTGTCCACCACGTGTGTCCCTACTGGTATCTGAAATACCAGTGGGATAGATTTCAACATCATAGCAACACACAAGCCTATTGTTCTGTTTTGGAAATAGGGTTCCAATCTCTTAGTCATACATTTGTAAGTATTTACAGATAGAAATAATATGATAACTTGTATGCATTTTAAAATAATAGGTGGCAGTCCAGAGGGAATAGGGAATGTGTTAGTTACTTTTCTCATCTCTGTGGCAAAATACCTGACAGAACAAATTTAGGAGGAAGGGTAGGTTTATTTGGCTCATGGTTTAAATGATCATAGTTCATACTGGTAGGGAAGCATGGCAGGGCCTGTGGCGGGGGACTTCACATCATGGCATCAGGAAGCAGAGAGATAGGAGGAAACTGAGGGTCTGCATGAAACCTCCAAAGACCCACCTCTAGTGACCTGCTCCCACTTTGCTAGGAGGCTAGGTCCTGCCTCCCAAAGTCCCAGGACAGCACCACTAGCTGGGCATCAAGCATTCAAACATATGACCTTTGGGAGATATTTTAGATTCAAGTCACAACAAGGAAGTACAGAAGAAACAAGGTTAGTCATGTGTTGATTATTGTTGAAACTGGACATAAAGTACCTTGGGGTTCATTATACTATTCTCCAGACTTTTATATGTTTGGAAATGTCTATAATAAAAGTTTTTTTCTTTTGAAAAGCAAGATAAAGGGGACAGTGACCTAATAGCTTCTTCTCTGCTTGTATTAATTTCCCTAGGGCTGCATTAGCAAAGTACCACAGATGGGGCTGTCTTAAACAATAGAAATGTATTTTCTTACAGATCTGGAAGTTAGAAGTCTGAGATCAAGATGTTGGCAGGGTTGGATCCTTCTAAGGGCCATGAGAGAGAATCTTACCCTACTTTTTTCTGAGTTTGTAAGAAGTCATCTTCCCTTTGTATCTTCACATCATCTTTTCTCTGTTCAAATTCTCTTCTATTTGTTTGAGGTTTATTGATGATGATGATGATGATGATGATGATGATGTGCTACTTGTGCATGCTAGGCAAGTGCTCTAACTCTGAGCTGTACCTACACACACACACACACACACACACACACACACACACACACACGCTTTATTTTTTATCTTGAGACAGGATCTCACTAAGTTACACAGGCTGCCTCTGGCCTTGAACCTCTGGTCCTCCTGCCTCTGTCTCCTAAGTCCCTGGAATTACAAGTGTGCTCCATGGCTCCTGGAAAATTCTTTGTCTTATAAAGACACCAAGTCACATTGAATTAGGGCCTACCTGGTTTAGCTCAGTTGGTGGAGTGTCACTCTGTGCTCTTGGAGGCCCTAAGTTCAATTCCTAGCACTGCAAAAATGAAAGAAGGATATGACAATCCGCTCCCAAAGCAATCCCAAAAGTGATCAGTCATTGAAAACCCTATGAGGGTGGCTATGAGTTGGACCTTATCCAATGGCAACTAACTACAACAACCTCTACAATGACCTTGCCTCCAAACAGTTACATTGTGAGGTACTATGAGATAGGACTCCAACATATGAATTTTGAGGAACACAGTTCAACCTACAACAGCATTTTATCCCCCACACCCAGTACAGTGCCTGGAAAATAGAGGGGTCTGAATAACAGTTTATCAAGTGAATGAATGATAGCTAGAAAGCAGCACCTAGGCAGTAAGACTGTGCCGCCTGAAACTTCCTTTCTCCTTAATGTCTTCTCCATGCTATAGTTTTAAGGATGGGCATCCTCTCCTTCCAGCTATGGGCCTTAAGTTCATAACACTTGGGGGATGGTTAGTAGGAATCTGATGCAGAGCCCACCAGAAAAGGGTGGGGCTTTATGGCTATCACAATTGTGACTGGCTCCTTCCTATGAACTGATTTACTGGGACATAGAAGGCCTAGTAAGAAGCAAGATAATCAGGTAAGACCAAGTGCATCACCCCAGGCAGGACCCAGTGGGGCCTGGTTGTTGTTGTTGTTGTTGTTGTTGTTGTTGTTGTTGTTGTTGTTGTTAGCTGTCAGTCTTATAGCAATCCTATGTACAACAGAATCAAACACTCCCCGACACTGCACCATGCCCAGCACTATGTCAGTGCTTCTCTGCTATTCCTAGGGTTTTCAATGGCTGATTGCTTCAGGAAGAGAGTCCTGTTTTTTGTGGTGCTGAAGATGGAACCCAGGACCCCAGAGAGCACAGAGCAAGTGCTCTACCAACTGAGCTAAACCCCTGCCCACATCCTGCCTTCCCCAGATTCTATGCTTTCCCAAATGAAGGGCAATGGCAACTTAAACTAATGAGCACTCAGAACCCACCCATGAGAGGTGATGGTGACAGGCATTATCATTAACAGGTAGGAGCGCTGTCAAAATGCTGGAAGGCCAATAAAGCCTTTTTAAGACAGCTTTCCACATTAGTAACCTCAATGAAACAAGAACATATCTGTGATAAAAAATGCAAAGTAAAATTATTTCAGCTGCCAAGGCACTTAACTACTTAATGTAGATCCATTCTTCCTTTGTTTTTTTGTTTTATGGTGTAAAAGGAAATTAACCAGTTCAAAGTTACTGAATATATGACTTATTTTAAAATTATGTTTAAAGTATCAAAGTTAGGCAATTATAGCATTATTAAAGTATTTTGGAATAGTGTTATTTAGTCAGGCTATTTCTTTTCTTTCCTTTTTAATTTCCGGCTCACAAATCTTATAAAACCTCCTTAAGAAAATTCTGTCTTAATTACAAAGGCAGTATATATTCATTGAAGAAAATTTTGAAGAAATAGAAAAAGTGGAAAATCCCACACTCAAGAGACCAAATGTTAACCTTAGTGTATTTTCTTCATTTCATTCATTTAAATATTTAAGATAATGTGATTATTCTTTATGTAGTATTTTTCCTGACTGTGTTTCTTTCCTTTCTTACTTTTTTTTTTTTTTTTTTTTGGTACTTGGGGGTTGAACCTAGGGTCTCATACATACTTTGCAAGTGCTGTACCACTGCGCTGCATCCCTGGCCCCCTTTCTAATTTTTTATTTTGAGACAGTCTTGCTAAGGTGTGCAGGCTGCCTCTAGCCTCAGACTTGCAAATCTCCTGGCTCTTCCTCCTGAGTCATTGGGATTACAGACATGTACCACTGCACCTGGGAACAAAAGCTTATTCTTAAACATACAACAGGTTTCAAGACAACACTTCATTCTAGCTACAAATGGCAAAAGATGTTTTGTTTGTTTGGTTGGTTGGTTTTGGTTTTTGTTTTACAGTGCTGGAGCTTGAACTCAGGGCCTTGTGCATTGCTCTACCACTGGGCTGCACCCCCAGCCACATTTTTTTGTATTTTATTTTGAGACAGGGCCTCACTAAATTATACAGGCTGTCTCTTACCTCAGCTTTCCAAGTCGCTGGTTTTATTTTGTATGTTTGTTTTGTTTTGTTGATACTTGAGAGATGAACCCAGGGCCTCACACTTGCTAGGCAAATGCTCTATCACTAAGCTATACCCTTGGCCCATTTTTTATTTTTTGCTTGAGACAGGGCCTTGCTAAATTGTGCAGGCTGTCACTGGCCTCGAACTTGCCTCTGCCTCTCAAGTGGCTGGGATTACAGATATGAGCCTCTACACCCAGTTGCAAAATATTTTTCTTTTCTTTTTATCCCCCACCCCCAAGACGTTGACTGAAAGAATCCCCTGAATGACAGCAAACCTCAACTATCTCAGCTCAGACCTGGCCCTTCACCATTCATCAAGCAGCCCAGATGAGCTCTTTTCACTGGGATCTGCTAGGTACTTCTTCCCTAGAGAGGAGTGATATAGCCCCCGCACATGCTTGTCTCTCCTCACATGCTGGATAACTAGTTATTGTGCAAATGCCACTCTCTGATGAGCTTCCAAAAATTTGCGAAGTTGAAGTTAGTCTGTCTCTTTTTTGTTGTTTGTTTTAAACATGAGAAGCCTTCAGTCAGTGCCCTTCACAGTTTCCAGAAGAGAGTCTATCAACAAACATGAAGGAGTTGTGGTGATCCCAACCAATAAAAATGCATGGAAGGAATGTGCAGAAATGGGCAGTAAAGAGACTATTGGAACCAAAGAACGTGGTAAAGTAAAGGGCTGTTGGGAATTCCTTCACCATGAATAAGGAAATAAAGTTGGAAAAAGTTATTCTAAAAATTGGGATACAAAGAGGTATTAAGTATATGATTGTATTGTGGACACAGGGCAAGGGAAGAGAATTGGGTTGGGGGCCATCTCACAGTTCTGTGGTCCATATTCACTTAATCTGCTCTGCTGCGAAGCCCTGCATGTCACATCCAGCCTCCAGCTGCGTCTGCACCTCCATCTCTACCTCTGAGCCATAGAAGTTCACAAGATCAACTACATAACTGGATGAGCCCTGTGCAAACAGAAAATGTGGGACATCTTGTTCAAGAAGTACTTAGAATTTCAACATGGCAATAGTAGAGCATTAGCCCATAAGTCACACACACATAGAGTAGGCCTTTATAACATAATTTCACAAAAGAATAACCACCCTGTGTTAGTTAGGAAGGGGGCAAAGGTCCAATGCAGGATGGCGATATATAAGAAAAAAATCCAGAGAGGAGGGGGGCAAGATGGCAGACAGATAAGACATGCCTTCTGTCCCAGAATAAAGGGAAGCCTCGATTAGGGGTTTGGAACTCACATTGAATAGATAGAAACTGTGAGAGTTTAGATTGGGAGATAGAGGATGAAACTGGACGAACATTGAAATCGAGGATTTGGCTTCAGAGGAGCTACACAGAGGTCAGTAGCGGGACTGCCATTCTGCCATTTCGCCATCACACAGATGGTGGATAGAATCCCAGAGACTCGGAGGGGACTTCACACACACACCCACAGGAGCCGGACCCAATACGGAGTGCAACCTTGACATCACACTGTCACCCTGCTCGCGGGCCACAAACTACAAGTTTTGGGTGAGTCAGTTTGAGGTGGCACACGGAATTGCCATCTTTAGTGGCACAAGTCCCACAGCCTGAGATGCTGGGCTGTTGTCAGTCCCTCACGCAAGAAAATAGGGATCAGATCCACAAGAGTAGATATGTGAGGGTACGGGAGTGATTGCGGAGAGAACTGGGAAACCAGTGCCAGAAGTACATGTCCAGAGCTGAAATGCATCTCCCTCCCTCCTATTGTGGTGGGACAGTGGTGCAGACATGATCTCCACAGACATACGGGCACACATACACCCGGATCCAAGACACACCAGAGGGGATCCTAAGTCATCCCACTGCACTGTGGAGAAAGGTGGGGTCTGCAGGGGTGGCTGAGCCCCATGCAGACAGAGTGCTCCTTTTTGGCAGAGCCTAGCAACACAATTAGTCACAATCAGAGCAGTTTCGAGTGCAATCGCTGCGCAGGGACAGACCTGCTGCAGATTCCCTCTGGGGTGGTTGGATATCATCCCGCCCACAAAAGGATATGGTCCTCCCAAGTGGTCTCCCAAGTGGGCGGAAAGCCCCAAAATAAAAAAAAAATCCATGATAGCAGCCATATTCCCTCCATGCTCTAGGCTTTGGGGTGGAAATACCTGATTTGGGGAATTGGCGCCCAAACTACAGGGGATGGGGAGAACTCCAGGGAGGATCCAACAGATTCCACTGCCTCTCAAACAATACAATAGACACAGAATATTTCGTAGAACCATCTCTTTGGGCACTCGGTGTCCCACTTAAACCCAGGACATTGTGGGGCGGTCCATCATTTTCTGCATAATTGACAAAATCTCTATAGACTAAGACAGACTGCTCCTGCAGATTGTGTGAAAACATTGCCACTCTGAGTTCTGTAGGGAGCACTACTTCCAGCAATATCGACTTCACCTGGTGGAACTGGGTGTCCACAGTGCAGATTTCATCTGCAAGAATATACAAGGGCGTTTTTTTTGTTTTGTTTTGTTTTTGTTTTTTGTACAGGGGTTTGAACCCAGGGTCTTGTGCCTGCTTGCTTTGTAGGTGCTGGAATGCCGTGCTGCACCCCCAGCCCATATTTTTTACTTTTTGAGACAGGGTCTTGCTGGGTTGCACAAACTGCCTCTGATCTCAGATTTGCAATCCTCCTGCCACCGCCCCCCCCAAGCCGCTGGGATTGTAGGCATGTAACACCTCACCTGACTGCGAGTGTTTTTATATGTGTGTGGGAGTGTGTATGCGTGAGTTTTGTTGTGGCTGTTGTTGTCGTTGTTGTTGCTGTTGTTGTTGTTGTTGTTGTTTTGTACAGGGGTTTGAACCCAGGGTCTTGTGCCTGCTTGCTTTGTAGGTGCTGGACCGCCACGCTGCGCCCCCAGCCCATATTTTTTACTTTTTGAGACAAGGTCTCACTGGGTTGCACAGGCTGCCTCTGATCTCGGGCTTGCTATCCTCCTGCCTCCGCCCTCCAGGCTGCTCAGATTGCAGGCATACACCACCACATCTGATTACAAGTGTTTTTATATGTGTGTAGGAGCATGTACGCGTGAGTTTTTTTTTTTCTTTTTCATTTCTATTTTTCTTCCTTTTTTCTTTTACTCTTTTCCCTTTTTCTATTCTCCTCTTTTTCTTAAGCTATATATGTGTCTTTGTTTTAATTATTTTACCTTTAAGTCTTAACCTCAATTTTAATTTTGACAGTTATTTCTTTTAGCCTCTGTCCTCCATCTCCTCTTTTCCCCTCTTCTGTCACCAGATCCCCCCCTTTCTCACCCCACAGAAGAGAAACAGAATCTATCACCTCCCTAGCCCCTAGCCCCCTTGGAGTTGGGCTGGTGGACTAAATAGAGAACCACATAGACCAAAAAGCCAAGAATATACCCAGCTTATAAGCTCAAATAAGCACCAGAGATTCAGCACCACACAATCTCAAAGGAATAACAGAGGGAGAAGTTCTGCACACTCAGGGGAGATGAATTCTACTTCCCAGACCATATTACGGGCAAACAAAGTAAACCTTCAAAAAGCACAAAGGGGCAGGATGGATCTGAAGGCCCCACAGAGCAAAGCCCCCCACCAAATAACTCCAAGGACTCTCAATTCTTAGAGCTCTCTGATTCGGAATTCAGAGTCATGGTTATAAACATGCTAAGAGAAATTAAAACAAATACTACAAGAAACCTGGAAATCCTTGAAAAAAAGGTATCTCACTCGGAATCCGTTCTATCATCCCAGTTAGAAATGATAAGGAAAAACCAAGCAACTCTTCTTGAAACTCAATCCAAGTTAACTGAATTGAACTCGGCTAAAGAATCCTTTTCATGGAGACTGGATGAATCTGAGCTGAGGATTTCCAATTCTGAAGATGCCATAAATGAACTTAAATACAAACAGTCAGAAATGGAATCAATGATAAAGACATTTTAAAAAGACTTCCAGGAGAACTCAGATAGAATGAAAAAACAAAACTTAAGAATTCAGGGCATCCCTGAAGGAGAAGAAAGATCCACTGGAGACCTTCAGAATCTAGTAAAGGATATCCTCAAGGAAAACTTCCCAAAGATAGTACAGGAAATGGATATATACACCACTGAGACATTCAGGACTCCTTTGAAGGCTGACTTAAGTAGATCATCCTCAAGACACCTCATCACTCACATGCTGTCATTAGAGACCAGGGAAGTTACCCTGCAAGCAGCAAGACAGAAACCCCTTATTACTTATAAAGCAAAACCTATTAAAATTACTGCCGACTTCTCCATATCAACATTGAAAGCTAGAAAGGAATGGACACAGGTGATTCAAATCCAAAAAACAAAAACAACAACAACCAAAAAAAAAAAAAAAAAAAACCAATCTCCAGCCAAGACTAATATATCCAGCAAAATTATCATTGAAAATAGATGAGGAGTATAAGACATTTAATGACATTGTTGCTTTTAAATGATATGCAACCACCAAACCAGCACTGGAGAGGATTGTAAATCAACTACCACATCCAAGAGAGTTTCCTATAAAGGAAAACAAAGAACTGGTTAGCTGAAATGAGTGCAACCCAAGAAAGGACCAAACCAAATATGATTCATAAATCAGTAAAAGGTAATGATTGGGTATATAACAATAAATGCTACTCAATAATCACTATTAATGTAAATGGTCTTAACTCACCAATTAAGAGACAGAGATTGGCTAATTGGATGAAAAAACATAAACCATCAATATGTGGTATTCAAGAAACTCATCTAACTCACAAAGACTGGAATAAACTGAGAGTTAAGGGCTGGAAAAATGTATACCTAGCAGGGGGGAAACAAAAGAAAGCAAGTGTTGCAATTCTAATTTCAGATAGATTAAATTTCATTCCAAAACTAATTAGAAGAGACAAAGAAGGTCATTACATTTTAATACAAGGAACAATCAATCAAGAATTAATAATGCTCCTAAATATTAATGCCCCAAACATAGGGGCACCTAGCTTTATAAGACAAACCTTATGGAATATAAAAAACTTTATTGGACCAGAATCAATAATAATGGGAGACTTCAATACCCCACTTTTATCAAGAGAAAGGTCATCAAAATGAAAAATCAACAGAGAAACGTCAAATCTAATCTCCACCCTAAACCAGTTGGATCTCACAGATATATACAAAATATTTCATCCACATGATGAGGAATACACATTCTTTTCAGCTTGACATGGACTGTTTTCTAAGATAGATCATATGCTAGTCCATAAGAACTCCCTCAACAAATACAAAAAAGTAGAAGTTATCCCCTGTTCCTTATCAGATCATAATGGGATAAAATTGGAGCTCAAGAGCAACAATAATTCCAGAAATTTACAAACTCATGGAGACTGAATAAATACACTGCTGAATGACCAACGGATGATTGATGAAATCAAATTGGAATTTAAAAAATACCTACAATCAAATGATGATGAAAACACATCATACCAAAACATATGGGATACAGCAAAGGCAGTTTTAAGAGGCAAGTTTATAGCATTAAGTGCCTTCATCAATAAAATAAAGAAGAGCCAAGTAAATGACCTAATGACACAGCTTAAGACACTAGAAAACCAACAAAAAATCAAGCCTAAAAGGAACACCCAAAAGGAAATTACAAAAATAAAGGGAGAAATATCTCAATTAGAATCCAAAGAGATAATTCAAAAAATTAATAAGACTAAGAGCTGGTTCTTTGAAAAGATTAATAAAATGGACACCCCTCTGGCTAACCTCATCAAAAAGAAAAAGGAAAAATCCAACATAGTACAGATTACAAAAGACAATTTGTCCATAACCACCGACTTCAACGAAATACAGAAAATTGTCAAGGATTACTACAAGAGACTGTATTCCCAAAAATATGAAAATGCAGAAGAAATGGACAAATTTATTAATACATATGACCTACCAAAGCTAACCCCAGAAGACATAACTGACTTAAACAAGCCCATTACATATACAGAAATAGAAAAGATTATTAACAGTCTCCCAACAAAGAGCCCAGGTCCTGATGTATTCACTGCAGAATTTTACCAAACTTTTAAAGAAGATATAATACCTGTCTTCCTGAAATTATTCCAAAAAATAGAAAAGGAGGGAACATTCCCAAACTCATTCTATGAAGCTACCATCACCCTGACACCAAAACCAGGAAAGGATTCATCTAAGATAGAGAATTATAGACCCATCTCCCTTATGAATCTAGATGCAAAAATATTTAATAAAATTCTGGCAAACAGAATCTAGCAGCATATAAAAAAGATTATCCACCATGACCAAGTGGGATTTATACCACAGATGCAAGGCTGGTTTAACATAAAGAAATCAATTAATATAATCCAGCATATCAAGAAACTGGCAAACAAAAACCACATGATCATCTCAATTGATGCTGAAAAGGCCTTCGACAAAGTGCAACACCTTTTCATGATAAAAACGCTGGAGAAGATAGGTATAATAGGCAAATACCTTAATTTCATAAAAGCCATTTATGACAAACCTACAGCCAACATTATATTAAATGGAGAAAAACTGAAACCATTTCCTTTTACACCTGGAACAAGACAAGGATGTCCTCTCTCTCCTATTCTATTTAACATAGTAATTGAAGTCCTGGCCAGGGCAATCAGACAAGAGAAAGAAATCAAAGGGATACAGATTGGCAAGGAAGAGGCCAAATTATCCTTATTTGCAGATGATATGATCCTATATCTGAAAGACCACAAAACATCAACCAGAAAATTGCTAGAACTGATTAACTCCTTCAGCAAAGTCGCAGGCTACAAAATTAAGACACACAAAAAAATCAATAGCTTTTCTTTACACCAATTCCAAACAGGAAGAAAAGGAAATTTCAGGAAAAATACCATTCATGATAGCCCAACAGAAAATTAAATACCTCGGAATCAGTCTAACCAAAGACCCTTCAGATCTCTACAAGGAAAATTTCAAAACATTAAAGAAAGAAATAGCAGAGGACACTGAAAAATGGAAAGACCTCCCCTGCTCCTGGATAGGGAGAAATAATATAGTAAAATTGGCTATCTTACCAAAAGCAATCTATAGATTTAATGCAATATACATTAAAATTCCATTGACTGACTTTACAGAAATAGAAAAAATGATCCAAAAATTCATATGGAACCACAAAAGACCACGTATAGCCAAAACACTTTTAAGCTGCAAATCTAATGCAGGTGAAATCACAATCCCTGACTTCAAGCTATACTATAGGGCAGTGGTTTCAAAAACAGCTTGGTACTGGCACAAAAATAGGCCCAAAGACATCTGGAACAGAATAGACGACCCAGATATACCTCAACACACCTATAGCTACCTGATTTTCGACAAAGGAGAAAAGCAAGTAAACTGGAAAAAGGACAGCCGTTTCAACAAATGGTGCTGGGAAACATGGTCATCCACATGCAGAAAAATGAAAGCTGACCTGCATCTCTCAATATACATGAGAGTTAACTCAAAGTGGATAAAAGATCTCAATATAAAACCAGAAACTTTAAAACTTATAGAAGGCAAGATAGGCAATACACTCCATCACATAGGAATAGGAAAGTATTTCCTTACTAGGACCCCAATTGCGCAAGAAATTGCAAAAAGAATAGATAAATGGGATTACATGAAATTAAAAAGCTTCTGCATAGCAAAAGAAACAATTAACAGAGTCAAGGAAACCCCCACGGAATGGGAAAAAATCTTCACATTTTATGCATCAGATAAAGGTTTAAATACTAGAATTTATAAAGAACTCAAGAAAAAAACTCCCAAAAAAACAAATAACCCAATACACAAATGGGCAAAGGAACTGAATAGACAGTTCTCAAATGACAAGGTCCATAAGGCCACGAAACACATGAAAAAATGCTCAGTATCCCTAGCTATTAGGGAAGTGCAAATTAAAACAATTCTGAGATTTCACCTTAAATTAGTAAGAATGGCCAAGGTCAATAAAACAAATAACAACAAATGCTGGTGAGGTTGCAGCAAAAAAGGAACACTCTTACATTGTTGGTGGAGCTGTAAATTGGTCCAGCCACTGTGGAAATCAATATGGAGATACCTTAAAAAACTGAAAATAGATCTTCTGTATGACCCAGCTATAACACTAGTGGGAATTTACCCAAAAGAAGATGGGTCATCACACCATAGAGACACCTGCATCTCCATGTTCAATGCTGCACTTTTCACAATAGCAAGGATGTGGAATCAACCAAAGTGCCCATCAACAGAAGAATGGATTAAAAAAAACTATGGTACATATACACAATGGAATACTACTCAGCAATCAAGAGAAATGAAATAAGGTCATTCACAGCAAAATGGATGGAATTAGAGAAAATTATTTTAACTGAATGAACACACGCTCAGAAAGAGAAACACCACATGTTCTCACTCATATGTGGGAGCTGAATCAAAATTATAAGAAGGAAAAATCCTATTCAAAGTCATATCAAAATAAAATGAAAAAGAAAAGCTAAGAATGGTGTCAATATAAATGGTCTAGAAAATGCATGCAATTGTTCTGACAAGATAAAAACAAAGTTCACTACAGGAAAAGTTTCTATCTTAAACAGAACTGGAACCCAAGGACATAGAGAAAAATATTACCAAGTAAATGATAGAGAAGACTTAGATGGGGAAGGTGGGGGGAGCATACAAGAGGGACACCTATATGAATAATGTACATCAAAATGCATATATGGAAATGCCACAATGAAAAGCATGTCAGAATGAATCACATTAAGGTGTACATTAAAAATTTCCAATAAAAAAAGAGAGAGAGAAGAATCCACCTGGTGGTCTCTCAGCCCTGGATGCAGTCCCACAACTTTCTTGCCTGGGGTTTTTGAGGCCACTAAAGAGCAGCCTGTTGAGGGTTCTGGGGAAACTGTCTCCCTGTTCAAGATAAAGTGTTCTCTCTCTCTCTCTCTCTCTCTCTCTCTCTCTCTCTCTCTCTCTCTCTCTCTCAGCTTTCTTAAATCAGTTCTCTCTTATTCATCTTTTTGCTCAACTTTTTAAAAATGTGTTCAAATTTCTCATCTATTGGCATCTTTAGTGTCCTTTGTCTTTGGGTGTGAAGCTCTTTGTTTCTTCTCTGTAATTGAAGTGGTATTTTTAGGAGGAGAAAAGGTAGCTGTATGGGATTGACCTGCCATTTATGACCTTGAAGAAGTACCAATGTAGGTAAGGATTGTGAGAGACATGGGACAACATAAAGCCCACAGTTGACCTTGGGTGAAGTTGTTGCTGTAGATCTTTCTGCTGGGCAACTCTGGAGCCAGACTTCCAGGCTGCTATTCCAGCTCTCAGCTAGGAGCTGTATGACCCTGGCATGTTACTTATTCACTTTTACCTTAGTTTTCTTACCTGTATGTTAGGGATATCACAGCAGTTCTCACCTCATAGAGTCATTGTGTAATAAAATGAGTCAGTACCTGAGAATTCAAGAGAAGTTTTATTATTGCCGTGGGGAGTCTCTAATGGCTGGAGCAAATGGCACCTCTGTGGAGAGCTTCTCCTTGAGCTGAGAACTGTGTATGGGCTTTCAAAACTAGGGAAAGGATCTGTGTAAAGCTTAGAAACTGTTCTCATTTTGTTTTCTGTAGGTGCTGATGACCTGGCTTCCCAGGTCAGCAGAGTCTATAGGAATCATCTACTACCTCCACTCTAAACTTCTTTTCTCTCTTCTCTTCCTTTTGGTCACCCAAGTCCAGGCCTGCAGATATATAGAGTCTAGATCTCACCCTGCCTTACTGGACGTACAGCTACTGACAAGGGCTCAGCAATGGAGATCCCAGTAGTGATGGGGGTGGGGCACATGTGCTGCTCAGGGAGTTTTTGGTTGCTGGTGACAGAAACCCAGATAATACCCAGTTAAGTAAGAAAATTTTGGCTAAAGTCAATAATCCACACCAAGGCTGGGTTGAGCAGGCCTTCAGGACAATAGTGACAGGTTTGCTGTCCACTCATATCCCAACATCTGCCCGTATGCATTCTCATTCCCTTACACTAATGAATATGCTGCTGCTGCTGCTGCTGCTGCTGCTGCTGCTGCTGCTGCTGCTGCTGTTGTTAGGTGCTATCAAGTCAGGTCTGACTGATAGCAACCCTATTTACAATGGAACAAAACACTCCCTGACACTGTGCCATGCCTGGCACTATGTCAGGGCTTCTCTGCTATTCATAGGCTTCTGGATGGCTGATTGTTTCTGGAGTGGGCTGCTGTGTCCTTATCCCAAGCCTGCAGCATCTGGTACTCCCAGGAAGTCTCCCATCCAAGGATTAACCAGGCCTGATCCTGCTTAACTTCTGAGATCAGATGGGATCCAATGTAAGGGTGGCACAGCTGCAGACAATAAATATGCTTGTTGTTGTGGTTGTTAGGTGCCATCAAGTCGTGTCCGACTCATAGCGACCCTAATAGGGTTTTCAATGGCTGATTATTTTGGGATGCCTCAGGAGTGAATTGCCATGTCCTTCTCCCATTTTTGTGGTGCTGGGAATAGAACTCGGGACCTCAGAGATGGCAAAGTGGAGCTCTACCAACTGAGCTAAATCCCAGCCCCAATAAATGTTAGAGGCTGGAAATTCAGAGCCAAATTCAAGTCAGCAGCCACTATATTGTCATCAACTGTAGTATGGTTATGGCTTTGTGAGGTTATCAATATTTCACAAAACTAGAGGTGTGTACATGGAAATTGGTACTTCATTTTGAGAGATAAAAGCAGCTTGAAGGGTTCTTATCTCCTTGGATCCTGAGCAACTATAAGTAAAGGTGAATGAAATCCAGGAGGAAAAACCAGAGTACAGCCGAATGCTGTCTGTACATACCTTTGATCTTACCCCACCCAGGCCAGCCATTAAATGATCCATGTAAGTCAAGAACACTGGAAATATTCTGGGGCAGAGGCAATTTACTGTATTGCACCTGAATAAACAAAGATTCATGAGATTTTGTCCTCATTTCCCCTTAATCAAAAGCCAATTCTGCTCTTAAAAGGGATACTTGTGTTTCTGAGTTCATAGTTTCCCTATCAAAAGAGAAATTTTATATTATTTTGATGCCATTTGAGAGGAGATAAAATTCTTAGCTATATTAGAAGACTAATATACTCCCTAGAAAGAAGAGAAACTAAGAAATGTAAGATTCTGAGGAAGTGAATGGGAATAAAACACAAACAAAGCTAAGTATGGTGGTGCATGCCCTGTCATCCCAGCACTGGAGAGGCTGAACCAACATGTTGACTAGAACAAAAAGGTAGTAGAGGGATGAGGGTGTAGCTCAGTGGTAGAGTGCATCCTAGAAAACATGAGGCCCTGGGCTCAATCCGTATCAAAGGAAGTGGGGTGAGGAACAGTTGCAGAGAAGAAAGAGAAAGTAAAGAACTGGTATAGTACTAGAGAATCACAACTGAATTGTTGTTGTTAGGTGCCCTGCAGTGGGTCTGCCTCAGAGTGACTCTCATAGGATTTTCAATGGCTGATTGTTTGGGGATTGCACCAGGAGTGGATTGCCACATCCTTCTCCTGTTCTTGTGGTGCTGGGGATCAAACCCAGGTCCTCATAGTGCAGAGCAGCACTCTACCAACTGAGCTAAACCCCAGCCCCACTAATGAATTGGAATCTATAAACTCTTCTAAAAATGAAACATAGAATAGGTAACTAGGTAGGTAGGTAGATTAGGTAGATAGATAGGTAGATGTGGATTGCTAGGTCTAGGCATTATCAAAGGCCGCTGCTACCTTTCTCAGTTGAAATGGTATTGGGTGAATCCTATCTCAGACCCATTCACGGATGTTCACACATACTAATTTGTACAAAGACAAGTGGCACTGCTTTAAAAAGACCAGGGAGAATTTTTAATATTTATAATATTTACATGAAATTGAAGCCTAAGGAATATGTAGTATTTTTGCAAAGTGTCTATGACATGATCTGGGTTTTTTCCACATCAGAAATAATTTCTCCAACTCTCCAAACTCCAACTGGGTGTCCTACAATTCAATTCAATTTCATTACTATCTACTTGGAGTTGACTTCACACCCAATAGATTAAAGGTTCAGTCTCATGAGACTCCCCCCACTTCACTGCCAGTCACTGTCCCAGGTTGTCACTTGTACTTCTGACCAACCAGCCATAAGTCAGAGGTTTCCACAATCCCTTCTTTGTATTTGACAACTTGCTATAACAGCTCACAAAATTCAGGGAAACATTTACTTACATACTTACTGCTTTATTGTAAAGAACATTACAGAGGATACAGATGAACACAGGACAAGGTCCAGCGAGATCATGCACACAGGAGCTTCTGTCCCCATGGAGTTAAGGGTGTACCACTCTCCCTACAGAAGGATCTATTCACCAACCCAAAATATTTCCAGAACCTATTATTTAGAGTTTGTTATGTAGGCATGATTGATTGAATAATTGGCCATTGGTGATTGAACTCAGTCTCCACCTATCTCCCCTCCAAAGAGGTATGGAGTGGGGCTGAAAGTTTCTACCCTCTAATCACACAGCTGGCTCCTCTAGCAACCATCTTCCTTCCTGAAGCTACAGTCATCTCATTAACATACTAAAAGACACACTTGCCACATGGCAAGGGTCTCACTGGTCCTTAACATAAAGGGTTGAAATGAGAAGTTCCTAACTAGTGATAAAATGGATCCCATAAAGGTAGGGAACATTTCCATCATCTCTGAAAGTTTACTTATGACTTTCTATAATCCATCTCCTCTTTTAACCTGTCCACAGGCATTTTTCTAATAAGTCACTATACATTAGTCTGTATTCTCTAGGATTTTATACAAATGGGATCACACATTAAATACTAGGTTTTTGGTTTTACTTTTGCTTTTTGGGTCCAGTTTCTTTCACTCAGCATAACGATTTTGAGATTTATCCATGTTACTTCATGTATTAGGGTTTGTTCTTGGGTGTTGCTGAATAGTATCGTATTATATGGAAATACCACAAGTTGTTTATCCATTCCCTCCTGAAAGACATTTGGGTTGTTCACAGGTTTATGGCTATTACAAATAAAGTTGCTATGGGTAGACTGTGTGACTCTTTGTCTAAACATAAGCTTTCATTTCTTTTGGGCAAATTCCATGAGGAATGGAATGGCTGGCTGAGTCATATGATCAACTTTTAAAGACATTGCCAAACTGTCTCCCAAAGTGGTATACCATTGGATAGACTCAACAGTAGTTTATAAGAATGCTTGTTGTGCCACATCCTCACCAATGTTTGATATTATCAGTCTTTTATTTTTTATTGTTTATTTATTTATTTTTGCATGCTGGGGGTTGAACCCAGAGGCTCACACCCCCCAACCCCTTTTCTTTTCTTTTTCTTTTTGTCCTTTTTCTTCCTTCCCTCTCTCCCTCCCTCCTTTCCTCCCTCTCTTTTCCTTTATCTCTCTCTCCTACCCTTCCTTCCTTTCTTTCTTTCTCTTTTTCCTCCCTCTCTAGTATTTGTTGAGTATTATGAGTGATGAGCACTCTACTACTGGTTTCTTTATCCAGGAAATTTCACTTATGCTTCACAAAAACACGTATCAATAAGAGTTTGTTGAAATGTACTAGGAAACAGGAAAAGTGATAACAGGGTAAGCTTTTGATTTTCAAAGGATGAAGAAAGTTTGGCTCATAAATTCCCAACTGATTAGTTTGATGAGAGTTTTGGATTGTTTCTAGAGTGGATTGGTAAAGGGAGATTGGTGAGTAATTTAAAAGGCAGCAGCAAACAGTAACCCCTAAAGTAGATGTACCAAGAACCTATCTTGATAAATTTGTCTTCTGAGATGGTTGCTATACCAGTAGGTCAGCAAAATGTGTACTTACAACAAGGCTGTTGACAAGAATATACATTTCAGCCATGTAGACTTGTTCTGGGCACTGTACAACCAGGTGGATTAATAAGTAATTGAACAATCATACTCAAAGGGTATTGAGTAATGCATCACATCAGCTTGGAAGGGAATTTCAAGAAATGTGCCTTGATCTTTCTAAACATTTTTGTCACTGAATAGGATGAATAAGATGACAAGTATTCATAAAGTTGACAGATGATATGAAACCAAGAAAGATAGTAAATAGTAATGAAAACAGAATCAGAACCAAAAGTGTTTGTTGGCTCAAATGACAAGCTGAATGTAAATGTGTATGTTGTTGTTGTTGTTGTTGTTGTTAGGTGCCATGGAGATGGTGTCCAACTCAGAGTGACCCTACATACAATAGGAGAAACGGTATTGTTAGAGCTCTCTGCTATTCATAGGGTTTTCAATGGTTGATTGTTTTTTGCAAGTGGGTTGCCGGGTCCTTCCCCCAAGCCTATAGCACCTACTGTTCCCAAGTGGTCTCCCATCCAAGTACTAACCAGGCCCAACCCTGCTTAGCTTCTGAGATCTGATGGGATCAGGTGCCACAGTGGTATGGCTGCAGGCAAATGTGTATGTACACAATTTCAAACAAAATCCCATCCAACTAGATAAGAATTGAGAGGGAATGAGTTTGTATTAAGAAAAAACTTGGGATGTTTCAGGTGAAAGATCAAAATGAGCCAACAGGGCAAAGCTAAAACAGTCTGTCCAATTGCACTGATGAAGTGACAGCGTCTGCTATAAGGGGGGTATGGCTCTGCTAGCAACATCCGATGCTGCAATTGCATGCCACAGCACAAAAGATAAAGTAGTACACGTTGGAAGACTGGAGGTAGCATGAAATTGCCACTTCGGATGGAGCAAATATTAGAGTGCTGTCTTGTGGCATCTAACTCTACGCAGCCATGCCCATGGCCTCCACTCTGGCTCTCACACTTTGTGCCCCTCTTTTATCAGACTATCCACCTGCTCCTGACCTTCAGCTTGGCACTCCATTCCTGTCACTTGTCCTGAAACATTGGTTCTTCATGCTTCTTTCTGCTTTGGTAACATTTTCTTCATGAGCTTAGACCTTGTTGTCCAGGATGTTGGGTGCACATAAGAATGGAGGTGCTGAGGGTGGGGAGTGGGGATGGTTATATTCCAAGCATTTCTTTCTCTTTTTCTTTCTTTCTTTCTTTCTTTCTTCCTTCCTTCCTTCCTTCCTTCCTTCCTTCCTTCCTTTCTTTTCTTTCTGTGGTACTCAGGGGTTGAATCCAGGGCCTTGTGCATACTTTGCAAGTACCTTACCACTGAACTGCCACCCAACCCATTTTAAATTTTTTCTCTTGAGACAGGGTCTGGCTAAGTTCCATGGGCTGCTTCTGGCCTCAAACTTGTGATTCTCCTGCCTCTACCTCCTGAGTGGCTTGGATTACAAGTGTGCAACACCATGCTGGGCACCAAGAATTTTCTTTTAAAAAATGCCTTTTCTGATTGTAAGATGCATAAAGAAGGTAGTCGAAAGTGACAAATATTTAATATGCTCTTTTCTCCAAATGGTACACATTGCTGTGCTCCTGAGGATTAATTGACAAGATTAATTGACAAGATGGGGCTATATTTTCTATGCATATAGCACATGTACTATATAGTACTGCCCATCCTACAATCTAGTTTTGTGTGTATGTGTGTATGTGTATATATGTATATATGTGTGTATATATGTATATATGTATGTGTGTATACACACACATACACACACACACTAGAGTGGATAAGCTAATTAAAAGTAACCGAGCATAATTATAAAAGCCAAAAAAGGATTTGCATGGTGGTACACACCTGTAAGGCAGAAGGATTGTGAGTTTGAAGCCAGCCTGGTTACATGGTGTGACTCCTTCTCAAAAAAAATTAAATTAAAAACCAAAAAGAAGTTCTAGAAATTAAAATTATAGTAATATTTCAAGAACTAGGCATTAAAAAAAATTTTTAACATGACTTAAGCAATAGTATAATCCAACTAGACCTAGTAGACATGTGTAGAACATACCTTAAATAACTCTCTACCAGGACCCATTAAAGCTGCATAATAAAAATTTAAAGTACATTTATTTGTAAATGTGTCACTGAGCTTTCAAGGAAGTAAGGAAGGCTCCCAGGACAAAAATGAAATGAAAGTTGAAATTGAGATAAGAAAGACAGCCTTGAGGTTGGCTTTCACCTTCTGACCATCTGCTCAACCCTGGTGACTTTAAGCTTTCACTGCATGGTCCCTGAGGGTATGACAAACAGGAGATAAAATTGAAAGCCTGCCCAAAGTGCAGAAAGAACCCCAAGGGATATAGCACCAATGTAATGACAGACTACAAATAAACTCACCCTGAAGAAAAAGACAGCAAAGAATCTTGCCTGTCTTAACTTTGGCATTGAGTAGATGGGAAAAAAGATCTACCCTGATAATGTGTAATCCTCAGCAGGATTACATATATAGGTTTTAGCCTTAATTCAAACTACCCGTGAGGTTTTAAAAACCTCAGTCTGAAAGTTGAAAGTAGCCTCCAGCACCCACTGTAGCAAGCCAAATCTTTTATGAAAGAATATGCCTTGAAGTAAGGGCTCAAAGAATTTCTACAGAGTTCCAAAGAATAGGAGCTTTCTGTCAAGTATTGAAGAATATACAAGAAAACAAGGTAACACGAGTTAGAGTTAGCAGACAGCAGGCTCAATCCACACAGACTTTAGTTACTAGACTTATCAGTTACTAAATGTAAGTTAAATTTGTATATAGAAACTTAAAATTGAGAGGGAAATACAACTAGAGAGAAAGAGCTGATTAAAAATAACCAAACATAACGTTAAAGGACCAAAAAGTAGTTCTTGAAATGAAAAATACATAAATTATATTTTTTCATTTCTAAAACTATCTCTATATATCAAAATACAGTAATACCTCAAGAACTAGGTATAAGATCATTTAAAAATTGGATGACTTAAACAACACTATAAAACAACTAATCCTAACAGACATGTATAGAATATTGCATCCAGTTAACAGTAGAATACATATTCTGTTTAAGAACTCATGGTACATTTTCCAGGACAGACCACATACTAGAGCATAAAATAAGGACCAATAAATTTCAAAATCAATTTTGAAATTGTACAAAATATATTCTCTGATCATAATGGAATGAAGTAGAAATCAATAACAAAAGGAGTTCAGCATATTCACAAATATGTAGGAATTTAACAATATAATCCTAAATAGGCCTGCAGCCATAGCACTGTGACATCTGATACCGTCAGATCTCGGAAACCAAGATGGGTCCAGCCTGGTTAGTAGTGAGATGAGAGACGGCCTGGGAACACCAGGTGCAGTAGGCTTGTAAGAAGGACTTAGCAGACCCCCCCAAAAAAAGAAAAAAATCAGCCATTGAAAACCCTATGAATAGCAGAGAAGCACTAACAATAGTGTTTCCCCTGTTATATGTAGGGTCACTGTGAGTCAGATACCAACTCCATGGCACCTAACAACAACACAATCCTAAATAATCAAAGGACCAAAGAAGAAATCACAAGAGAATTTAGAAAATACTATATATAGAGATGAATAAAAATGAAAACACAACCTACCAAAGCTTTTGGATACAGTAAAAGCAGTGCTAAGAGGGAAATTTATACCTGTAACTTTAATTTTAAATTTAAATTATAATTTTAAAAGAAGAAAAAGCTTGTATCAAAAAACTCATAGTTTACCATATTATGATTTTTAAAAAAGAAAAAATAAAAAGGTCAGGGGTGCAACTCAATGCTTGCCTAGCACATATGAGCCTCTGGTTTTGATCCTCAGCAAGGTAGGAAGAAAGAAAAGAAGGAAGGAAGGAAGGAAGAAAGGATAGAAGGAAAGGAGGGAATGAAGAAAGGAAGAAAAGAAAGAAGGAACTGTGTTGGTGGCACACGACTGTAATCCCAGCAACTTGGGAGACAGAGGCAGGAGGTTCGCAAGTTCGAGACCAGAGGCAGTCTGTGTAATATAGCAAGACCCTGTCTGAAAAAGTAAAAAAATGGGCTGGGGGTGCAACTCAGTGGTACAGCACTTGCATAGGATGCAAGTGGGGGGCCCTGGATTCAGCTCCCCAGTACCACAAAAAAAAAAAAAGTGAAAAGAAGGAAGGGAGGAAGGAAGGATGGAAAGAAGGAAGGAAGGCAGGAAGGGAGGGAAGGAAGGAAGGAGAGAAGAAAAAAGCAAACAAGGAAGGAAGGGAGGGATAGATGATAGAAAGGAAAAGCAAACTAAACCCAAAAAGCAGAAAGGAAGGAAATCATAAAAACTAGAGAGGAAATAAAATAGGGACTAGAAAAACAATAGAGAAAATTACCAAGAGTTCTTTTTTTAAAGAAAATGTTACTGGGATTTGTTTTCTACAGATACTCAAAACAGACTTCTCTGTATACTGAATCTCATTAAATGACAGTAAAATTTTATTTACTTTCACTGATTCTCTCAAGTAGGAGTTAGGAATTTTCTCTAAATGATTGATGCTATTGCTATATATTTAATGGAATATTTTTCCAACACAAAGCACTTCTGACCTAAAATTATTTTATTATTCATTCATCCTTTTGCACACGGCATTGCCCCTAAAAGCTGCATTGATTTGAAAAGGTTGTTTTTTTTTTTTTTTTTTTTTTTTTTAAGACAGCAGGCTTACTGTTCAGACATGGAATACAAGCTGTTCTGTTTATGTTAAGAGGAGAGGGAGGGAACAGGGAGACTGGTGAGGGGAGCGCTGTCTTCCAATGCAAGGACCTGGGTCAGTGCTCACAACTGGAGCGGAGCCCTGCCCACAAGGCATGAAATGCTCATCCTTTAAAACACAGGAGGAAGAAGGAGAGAGTAGGGAAGAAGGCAGACAGAATTTCCAAACTGGAACCCTGGAAGATGTATAAATAACCACAAAATAGAAACTATATGGTCTAACAGCCTCCTTACTGACAGGAATAAACTGGAAGGGTTTAAAGGCAACACTTCCTTAGGAGGACCCAGCACTGGGCTGGGGGTAAAACCTCATCAAGGATGTTCTTCAAGGTAAATGCACCTGAGACAGAACCTTTGCTCACAGGTGCTAACAGGGTTAGGTCTCTGCAGTCCAGCCAACATTTTAACTGCTTGGTAAAGTACTCGCTGACCGCCACCACCCCGAGGAGTCTGGCCTGGGTGCTGGCCCATGGCTTTCCTGCTGGCATCTGAGTCCAGTCTGCGCCAGCTCCACGTCAAGGAAGGAAGGACCTTCTGTGTACTGAGCATGTCTTCTCTCCCAACCACCCAACTGCACTGCAACCTCAGAGCAGACAACCCAAGAGGGGCAGTATTTATTTTAGATTTGCTTTTTTATACAGAGACATCCCAAAAGCACATTCCTTTTCCACTTACTGCCACTGGGTTAGCTCGGGTACTGATTCCAACAGTCAAGGCAGCTGTTATTCATCCAGCCCTGGCTAGGGGCCACCTGACAGATAGGCACTTTACAGGCAACAGCCCATCTAATTCCCCAGCAGAAAAACTTGTGAGGCAGCCTCCCCATCTTACAGATGAGAAGACTGCAGCTTGAAGGGGGTATGTGGCTACCTCAGGTCAGACAGCCAGGAAGCAATAGCCGGACTGGACCCCTGGGACCAGCTCCCCCGTCTTGTCATGGATGGTTCTTGCAGGGCGGTTCTGTCATTCCTCCCTCCCTTTCTGCCCAAGGCAGTGCACCCTGAGCATCCTCTTGGGTGCACTGGGTGTGGGGCTCAGGGGAAGCAATCCTGAGGCAGATGTTTTATCTTTGCTGAAGGCATCAGATTACATGTGCCTAAGGTGCCTGTCAGCCCTACTTACTGGCTGGCTCTGGGGCTAACACACATGCCTCTCTCCAGGAGAAAAGATGTTTTGTGTTTTGTTTTGTTTTTTGTTTTTTAAGTTGACAAAACCTTAGCTGGACTGACGAAGAAAAAAGAGAAGATTCAAATTGCTAAAATCAGGAATGAAAGAAATGACATCTCTGTTGACATTTAAGAAATAAAAACAATATAAGGAAATATCAACAATTGTATGCCACTAAATTAGATAAACTAATGACATGAACAAATTTATGGAAAGAAGCAAATTATCAAAACTGACTCAAAACAAAAAAGTCTGGATAGAAGAAGCAAATTATCAAAACTGACTCAAAACAAAAAAGTCTGGATAGATTGAACTAAAAAAAAAAAATCCTCCAAAGAAAAGCTAAGGCCTACATGTTTAAACAAGTGGATTCTACCAAAATTTTAAGGAAGAATTAGTATCAATTCTTCACAAACTCTTGCAAAAATTAGAACAGGTGGTATGTACTTTCCAACTCATTCTGTGAGGCCAGAATGATCTTAATACCAAAACTAAACAAAGACATCATAAGAAAAGAAAACAATACCATAGGTTTGAGCCCTAGTACCCTGCTCCCCACACAATAGAAAGAAAGAAGAAAGAAAGAAAGAAAGTAAGTAAGAAAGAAAGAAAGAAAGAGAACTAGAGACCAAAATCTCTTATGAATACAGACTCAAAAATCTTTGCAAAAATACTAGTGAAGGGCTGGCAATGCAGCTCCATGGAAGAGCACTTCCCTAGCATGCACAAAGCCCTAGGTTTGATCACCAGCACTACAAGGAAACAAAAAATAAGCGACAAAAATAACCAAAAAAAAAAATTACTAGCAAAATTAATTCAGAAGCATATACAAAGGATTGTGCATCATTATCAAATGGGATTCATCACATCAATTAAAAGTCGGTTTGTTGTTATTGTTAGGTGCCATCAAGTCATGTCTAACTCACAGTGACCATGATAGGGTTTGCAATGGCTGATTGTTTTGGGATTGCCTTGGGAGTGGATTGCCATGTACTTCTCACATTTTTGCAGTGCTAGGAATTGAACCTAGGACCTCAGAGACTGCAGAGTGGCACTCTACCAACTGAGCTAAATCCCAGCCCATAGGTTGGTTTAGTATATGAAAATCAGTCAGTGTAATACACCATATTAATAGAAGAGGCAAAAAAAAAAAGCACATGATTATCTCAACAGATAGGGAAAAGCATTTGACAAAATCCAACACCTTTTCATGAAAAAAAATGCTCATCAAGCTGCAGATACAAGAAAACTTTCCTAATATGATTAAGGCCATCTATGGCAAACATACAGCTAACAATATATTTAATAAATATCTCCCACTGTGCTGCAGTCTCTGAGGTCCCGAGTTCAATTCCCAGCACCACAAAAATGGGAGAAGGACCTGGCAATCCACTCCCAAGGCAATTGCGAAACAGTCAGCCATTGAAAACCCTATGAGAGTCACTATGGGTAGGATACTGACTCGACGGCACTTAACAACAACCCCAGATCAAGAATAAGACAGAGGGCCAAGCATTTTGGCACACAACTGTAATCCCAGGAACTTGGGAGGCTGAGGCAGAAGAATCTCAAGTTCAAGACCAGAGGCAACCTGTACAACTCAGTGAGACCCTGTCTCAAAAGTTTAAAAAAGGGGTTAAGGATTGAGGGTTTAGCTAAGTGGTAGAGCCTAGCCCTGGCTTAAACCCTATAGTACTGGAAAAAAAAAAAAAAAAAAAAAAAAAGACAAGAGAATCTTCTCTTACCACGCCTATCCAACATTATATTGGAGATTGTATCCAGGATAGCCTGTAGCCGTAGCCCTGTGGCATCCGATCCCATCAGATCTCGGAAGCTAAGCAGGGTCGGGCCTGGTTAGTACTTGGATGGGAGACCGCCTGGGAACACCAGACACTGCAAGCTTGGGAGAAGGACCTGGCAACCCACTCCAAATAATCAATCTGCCATTGAAAACCCTATGAACAGCAGAGAAGCACTGACAATAGTGTTTCCCCTGTTGTACAGAGGGTCGCTATGAGTCAGATACCAACTCAACAGCACCTAACAACAACAACAACATCCAGGATAGTTAAGCAAGAAAAAGAAATAAAAGGCATTGAGATTGGAAAGTAGTAAGACTATCTTCACTCACAGATCTTAAATATAGAAAATCCTAACACATTCATTCATACACACACACACACACACACACACACACACTATTAAAACTAGTAAGTACAGCAGAATTGCAGGACATATTATCAATATACAAAAAAATCAATTACATTTCTATATCTAAGCTATGAATAACTTGAAAATAAAATTTAGAAAAAATTACATTTATAATAGCATCAAAAAGAATAAAATACTAAGAAATGAATTTTAAAACAGAAGCGCAAACTTGTGCACCTAAAAACATGAAACATCATTGAAAGAGAATTAGCAAGCCTAAATAGAGGGCTGGGATTTGGCTCAGTGGGTAGAGTGCTGTGCTGCAGTCTCTGAGGTCCCGAGTTCAATTCCCAGCACCGCAAAAATGGGAGAAGGGCCTGGCAATCCACTCCCAAGGCAATCCCAAAACAGTCAGCCATTGAAAACCCTATTAGGGTCTCTATGAGTCAGATACCGACTCGACGGCACCTAACAACAACAACAACAAATAAATAGAAAGGCATCCCATGCTGATGGCTTGAAATACTATTCTTTTTTTTTTTTTTTAGGTTTTCTTTTTTTATTAGTAATTTTTAATATACAACTTAATGGGTCTCATTATGACCTTTCCATACATGCATTTCATTGTAAGAATTGTACATTGCTCATGTAACTTACCCCTTACCCTCTCATGACCCTTCTCCCCAACCTCCCCACTAATGTTCTCTTTTCTATTTGCATTTCTTCTTGTAAGAATATTTATCTATATATGTGCATCCTAATTTTGATATAAATCCAAACTTTTTTCTATTGTGATCTACCTTTTTACATTCTCAGCAGTATTACTTGAGTGAAGTAGTCTGCTTGCATAATTGCCAGTATTTGGTATTATCACTATTTTTCTTATTTTAGCTATTCTAGTAGGTTTTTTTCTATCTTCCTCTATTTTTTCAACATACTCATAAAGTTGTGCTGTTTACACTGAGATTGACCTCTCTCCCTTCATCCCTCCATCCCTCTTCATTGACCCTCCTTGCCCTCCCATCTTCTCCAATCTTCGCTTCCCTCTGCTAGATCACTCCCTCCTTCTTTCCACTCCTTAAATTGTCTCTTCTGCAATAAGTTTAATTGTGCTTTTTTATGTTTCAATTTATGGATAGAATTTTTCCCTTCCTTTGGGTTTGATTCAGCCCCCACGTATGAGTGAGAACATATGGTATTTGGAATACTATTCTTAAAATCATAAAAATCTCCAAACTGATGTACAGATTCAACATACCCCTATCAAAATTTTAGGGAATTTGATGCACTGATCCAAAAGTTCACATGGAAGTGCAAGAAGTCTAGAATAGACAAAGTACTCTTGAAAGATAAAAGAAAGATAGATAATGAAAGATGTTGGAGGACTCATACTTCCCAATTTCAAATCTTCCTACAAAGCTATAGTAACAAGACACTGTGGTATAAGAATAGACACAGAAAAACCCAGGGTCTCAGGCATCCTAAGCACAAATTGTACTACTGAAATACACCCCAAGCTCCATTTATTGACTTAAAAAAACACAATTCAGTGGGAGAAAGACTAATCTTTTCAACAAATGGTTCTAGGACAACTGGATGCCTACATGCAAAAGAAAGAAGTTGGACTCTTATCTTACAGCATACACAAAAATTAGCTTCTAAAGGACCTAAGACAAATGTAAGAGCTAAAAGTAGAGCAAGATGTGGTTGTGCCTGCCTGTAATCCCAGCATTTGGCAGGGCAGAAGGAGGATCTCGAGTTCCAGGACAGCCTGGCCTACATAGTGAGTTCCAAGTTAGCCTGGGTTATGTAGTGAGACCCTGTCTCAAAACCAAACAAACAAACAACAAACAAGGCCAAAGGAAACAAAAAAGTTAAAACTATAAGACTAATGAAACGAGTTAAAACTAAAAAAGAAAAGATATGAGCAAGTCTTTATGCCCTTAGACTTAGTAATGTTTTCTTAGATATAACATAAAAAGCAGAAGCAACAATGGAAAAAGTAGATAAACTGGACTTCATCAAAACCGAGAACTTTACACTTCCATGGACACTATTAAGAAAGTGGAGGGGGGGAATGAAAGACAACCTAAAGTTTAGGAGAAAATATTTATGAAACATATACCTGATAAAGGATTTGTCTCCAGACTATGTAAAAATCTCTTATAATCCAGCAATAAACAGAAAACTCAATTTAAAATGGGCAAAGGATTTGACTAGAGACTTCTTCAAGGAAGCACATAAATGGCCAATCAGCCCAGGAAAATATACTCAGCAGCATTAGTCATTAGAAATTTTCTGATCAAAACCACAATGAGATACAACAACCTCATACCCACCAGGATAGCTGTAATATAAACTATAGAAATAATAAGTATTGGCAAGGTTGTAGGAAAATTGGAAGCTGGTGGGAATTGCTAGTGGGAATATCAAATCATTCAGCCACTTTGAAAAAAATTTTAGCAGCTCCCCAAATGATTAAGCATAGAGTTACCATATTGCCCAACAATTCTACTCCTATGTATGTAATAACCAAGGGAATTGAAGACATATGTTCACACAAAACCTTGTACATGAATGTTCGTGCCAGCATAATTCATAACAGCCCCAAAGTAAAAACTACTCAAATGTCTATCAACTGGTGAGTGGTTAAAAAAGGGGGATATGGACTATAATATGTACAGTGGAATATTATCCTTCAATAATATGGAATGAAATACTGATACAATATGGATAAAACTTGAAAACATCATGCTGAATGAAAAAAAAGTCTGACACAAAAGGCTACATATTGTAGGAATCTATGTATATGAAATGTCCAGAATAGACAAACTTATAGCAAGAGAAATAAAGTAATAGTTCCCAGAGGATGGGAGGGGAAAGGACTGGGGAGTGACCACTGATGGGTATGGAGTTTCTTTCTAGGATGATGATATTGTTCTGGACATTGAAGGTGGTTATGGACGCACAACTCAATGACTACACTAAAATACATAAATTTTGTGCACTTCTAAAGGGTTAATTTCTTGGTATATGTCATAAAGTTGTTATAAAAGTAATTTGAAAACTTATTTTAAACTACTGGAAAGAATAAGTGAACTGGAATATAAATCTGATGATATAATCTTGAGTAGAACATAAAGATACAGAGAGGGGGAAAATATACAAGCTAAGACTCACAGAGGATAGAGTAAGAATATCTACCATATATCTACTAAGGATTCCAGAAGGAAAGAAAAGAAAGAATAGGAGAGAGGCTACACCCAAAGAGGTAATGGCTATTTTCCAGAATTGGCTAATGACATCAATTCTTGAATTTGGGAAGCAGAAAAAGTCTTAAGAATTTTAGAAGAAAAAGAAAAAAGAAAGCATCTAGACACATCATAGCTAATTGACAGAACATCATAGACAAATTGAAGCTCTTAAAAGCAGCCGGTTGGACTATTAGTCAAAAATAAAAAGGAATAAGTATTAATAAACCCAACAACTTGAGTGGATTTCATTATGGTGAGTGGGAAAAAACCATCTCAAAAGGCCACACACAATGTGTTAGTCTATTTGGGCAACCATAACTGCATTCCACAGACTGAGTGGCTTAAATATCAGAAATTTGTTTTCTTGAAATTCTGGGGGTTGTTAGCCCCAGATCACAATCTGGCAGCAGATCTCCATACCTCCTGATGAAGACTGTAATCCTGTCTTGCATATAGCTACCTTCTTACTGTATGGGAAGGAGAGGGTAGAGGGTTGAGAGGGGAGGGGGTGTTTCCTGGTGTCTCTTCATTTAATTTTAGTTACCACATAATGGCCTTAGTTACACATGCAGTCAAAATATGGGTTAGGGTTTCAACATAGGTTTTTGGAGGATATAATTCAGTTCATAGGATATGGTGCAATCTCATTTATGTAACATTTTCAAAAATACAAAATTATGGAGAACAGATTAGTAGTTGCTAGGGGTTAGGGATAGTGGGAGTTTGGATGTGACTATAAAGGGTATCATGAAGATCTTTTTGGTGCTAGAATAGTTCTATATCTTGAAACAAGAATCTGCACATGTGATAAAGTAGAACAGAACTGTATATACACGTTGTACCAACATCAATTTCCTCATTTTGCTATTATATTATGGTTATGTAAAATGCAAACTGGAGGAAGGGTCCAAAGGGCATCTCTGTAATATTTTTGTAGCTTTCTTTAAAAAGCCAGAAACAAAAAATAAATTACTGGTTGATAGATAAAAATTTGTTTGAAAGCTGATTAGCCAATAGTGACAATGGAAGACAAGAAACAGTGAAATAGCATCTTCAACATGCTGAGACATCTATTAATCCAGGATTCTATTCCCATTGAAATTCTTTCAAAAATCAACATGAAATGAAGATATGTTCTGACAAATAAAAACAAGTTAATACCAACAGACCCTCTCTAATGTTGAATCTAAAGGTTGTGTTCCAAATAATAGCAGAAGATCTCAGAGCAAGCAAAACAAATTGACACATGCCTTTAATGTCCGTGGGAGGCTGAGGCAGGAGGATTGTGAGTTCAAGATCAGCCTGGTCCAACTAGTGAGATTCTGTCTTGAAAAACAAGTCTCAGAGGAAAAAGTCTGATATACAAGAAGAAATGGTTAGCAAATGAATCAATAAAATTATCAATAAGTCTAAATATTGTTAAACTTTCTAGAAGAAATAGAAATAGGGGATATCATCTCCAAACTACTACATGGGTGAAAGGAGAGTGGGTTTTTTTTAAGATAATAAAAGATAAAAGAAGCAAAAACGGAAAAATAGGACAAGTAGAAACCACACAATAAGTAGAAATAAATTCAAATATAATTCTCAATAAAATAAATTCAACTCTGAAGAAAGTTTTATTGCAGAGATTTAAAATAAAAATCTAGTCATATGCCATATGCAGGAGATATGCCTGAAACATAAGACAGGGAAAGTTGAAAAAAGGGTAGGGAAAAAATACCAAAACAGAAACATAGGTGCTATAACTGTATTAAAATCAGACAAAATAGATGTTAAAGTGAAACTAAAAGCTATAGATTTCCTGCCAATATAAGGAAGAACTCTCTAAGGAACAATAACAGAAGTGGAGTGAGTGACCTCTGGCATCACCAATTTTCCTGTCCTTTGACAAGTTCAACTCTGGGCTCACCACTGGTAAGGATGTCAGGGAGGGCACTAAACCATTAGAGAAAGGATAGGACTTAAGGGCCATAGAATATCTCCCAGTGCTGAAATCCTGATATTTTATCTCATTCTTCTATTTTCTTCCAAATTATTTCATTCTATCAATGCATAGAAACTTTTCTGACCAGTCAGGCATTAGAAGGAAAGCTCTGATATTATGTTGTGATTATGAACTCCAATCTCTATAGTAAAAAGTCTAGTATATGTGTGTGTGTGTGTGTGTGATAGTGTGATTTTAGGTGCTCTATAGTGTATGCACACCCCACACATGGTGTTAAGAATTCAATTTTCTCTGCTCTAGGATTTGTCTTCCAATTATTTGTCTGGGAAAATATGTTGAGAAAACTCCCAAAGGGAAAAGTTTAATGTCCTATTCTATCTTAGTCAGCAAGTTAGTTGTCTAAGTTTCTAACAGCTGAAGAAATATAGACACCACAGGCCTTCTCAACATGGGAACACCTTTTTTGAGGTTGGACTGAGTATCAACTGTTTGGAAATCTCATTTAGCTGTTGTTTTGCAATACAAAGCCTTACTGCTAGATCAAGATCTAACAAAAATTTCCAAAGACTTTCCTGAGAGGTCTCTGGGACTGGAATGGGATAGAGCCAGTTTTACTTGCTCCATACACTCCAAGGGTGATGCCCAGAGTGCTGTATATTTAACACATATCTCCAGATTCAGAATCATACTAAGGACTGAGAGAGATGATTTTAAGGGATCTCATCAATTTAGCATAAAAGAAGTATGCTCTTTTTCCATGCTTTAAAATAGTAATTTCTTTAGAATACTCCTGCTTGTTTTCTTTCATGGGAAACAGAGAGATTATTGACTTTTGGAGGTGGTATCTCACTTTATTCTTTTTTTTTTTCCTTGACAACTCTCTTTGGTGTGTATTTCCCATCACATTTCATTTATTTTCATTTACTTTGAAAGATCATGTCCTTATTCACTGTGATGGCAGGAATCTGGCGTTAGACCACATTTATGAGTGTAGCCACAGGGAAAAGGCAAAAATGGTCATGTTTAGGGAATTTGATTTATATGATCCTAAGGGAGAATATAGTGATATCCTCAAGAAGGCAAACCAAGTCAGCAATAAGCTTATTGCAGATGTGATCAAGTTATAGAGCAAATTAAAAAGAAGAAATGAAAACAATTAATTTCAACTTCTGTCATCATTTACTAAATGAATGGTCTATTGTAATATAGTTTGAAATATTTATTTTAAAATTATTTTAAAGTGACAGTAATGAAAAGGATAAGTAGAAAAACTAACTTCAAGTTTTTGCAGAAAGAGGCAACATAGCAAGGAAATGGCTGACTTTGTTCCTTTCTCATGAAATTACAGAATATTTTTTACCAGAAGTTGCAAAAATAGATAAACTTTATGCAATCTCATCAGAGACAAAATAGATGACTGAACTCAATTTGGCTTATTAAGAATTCATTACATAAGAGGCTTTAATAATTAATTCTTCAGCTAGACAGTAAATGTACTCATATAGATGGAAACTATCTGAAAAATAATTGTTTTCCTTTTGTATATTCCCCACTTCTTCAACACTGCTATATAACATAACATTAAAAATGTCTGTTGGTTAAATGATGACTTTTTTAAAAAGATGGATTGTGAACACACATATCCTTATGAAATTTTGGTACACTATGTTAAAGATAAAACACTCAAAAGCTTCCTGAGAGCAAAAACAACTCATTTGCAGAGAGATGAGAATCATATGGGCTTTTGGATTTTCCAGTGTTAAGCATGAATACAAGGGAACAATGCCTTGAAAGGGCTAACAGAAAATGGCTTAAAACACAGAATTCTATGCCCAGACAATTTCTGTCTGCAAGTCAGACTGAGAGGGCTAAAGATTTAATTCCCTTTCTGGAAAAAAAATTCACTTGCGCATATGCTCTAGGGAGGTGAAAATGGAAATCCAAAAAGATGAAGATATAGAATCCAAGAAATAATAGTCACAACTCGTAATAGCAGTTCACAGAACCCCGAGGCTATTGGCTCGGCAGCAGATATGAGGCAATCGGTTCAAATTAAACAGGTGGTAAGAAGGTTTTGAGATTAATGTATTTGATAAGAACACTGGATTCACTTCAACAAATAAATAGTTATGGACTTAGTAATAAAGCGAAAGAGAGCATTTTTTTCTGTCAACAGCAAAAAGAAACCCTGAAAGGCAAAATCCTACAGCAAAAACCATACTATATAAAACAAATGCAGCACGATTTTGAATAACATATGGAGTATAATGAATGAGAAACCATTTGATCTTCGCTTTGGAATATTTATTTTTTAGCTACACATATTTAGGAGAAAAGTTCTTTTGTGGTTTGGATCTTAAATGTCCCCCAAAAGCTCGCATATTGAAAGTTTGACTGCCAGCCTGTGGCGCAACTCGGAGGTGGCACAGGCTTTGGGAAGTGGGGCATATTTGGAGGAAGTAAGTCACGGCGGGCATGCCATTCAAGGGTTTGCTGGAACCCTGGTCCCTCTCTTCTCTCTGCTTCCTTGCCACCACGAGGTGAGCAGCTTTCATCCACCACATGCTTCCCTCCTTGATGTTCTGTCCCATCATGATCTAGAAACAGAGCCAAGTGACCATGGACTGAAACCTCTGAAACTCTGAGCAAAACTAAATCTTTCCTCCTTTAAGTTGATTTTCTCAAGTATTTTGTCACAATGACAGAAAAGGACTAACACAAGGTCCATTTCCTTCTCTACAAGTACATTTATTGGTTTTGCAAAAAACAGTATGTACAAAATTATAGTATTGCTAGTTACCTTTATTAGATTTTGATTTTCTAAGTCAACTTCTATACAAGGCATAAAAGACTTAGTGCTAAAACACAATGGAAATGTTAGAAATTTTCATGATGTAAGAGTTGTGAGATAGAAAGGGAAGAGGGGTATGAAGATTAAGGGTTACTATGAACAAAGTACATGGTATACATGTATGAAAATGACATATTGGAACTCCTAATTTTGTACAATTAATTAAAATAAAAATAATAGAAAATGTAGGGGCTATATATACACCCTCATTTTTAATAATGAAAACTTGAAAGACACTATCTAAAATTAAATATCAAAAAAGCACTTTGTCTGTATGATTTAAAGTTATGAAGTAAGGTAGTAAAAGAACCATGGATAATACAAGTAAGAAACTGAGAAGAAGAGGGAGTGAGGGTGGTATTTATGAGCTGAATTCCTTACCTTTGATAAGTGGAACTAAATAGACATTTGTGTATAGTAGAGTGGATAATTGTTCCAATTGTTCACAATTCTTTGCTCCTTTTTTTGTAATACATCATACATCCATACTCTTTGTCATGTGGTTTTTGCCATGAATCCTAGTAGAGCATGTAGAGTGTCAGCCCCATCCACTGACTCTAGATTTACCTACATGAATTATTTTGAACAACAGGATGTGGGTGGAAGTGACCAGTTCTGAGCAGAGGCTTTCAGAAATATGATGTTTGCTCCTTTGAACTATGGCTCTCTATCATGAGAACAATATGCCATAAAAAATGGCCACTCCATTAGCCCAAGTCACCATATGAGAAGACATACAGAGCCACACTCCACCAAGTCCAGCACAACTGCCGCCAATGACTCACATGCTTGGAATAAACGTTGTTGTAAATCACAATTTTGTGATACAAATTCTATGGCAACAAAAATTGACAAATACACTATCTAGCATTAATAAATCAAGAATTGGAGATATATTATTTAGTTTGGGGATGATGTTAGGGGACAGATTTAAGTTTTCATTTCATAGTATTCTGGCCTATCTGAATTTTTATCATATGCATATATTAATTTTTATATTTTAATTATACACAATATAGTGCATACCATACAGAGAGTGATATAAGCTTTTAAACCTCTCTCTTCCCCCTCTCATGCAGTGTTGGGGATAGAACCCAGGGCCTTATGCATGCTAAGCATGCAATCTGTCACTGATCTACACTCCCAGCCTATAATACCTCTCTTATTTTTTTCTTTTTGACTTTTTTTTTTTTTTTTTTTTTTTTTTTTTTTTTTTTTTTTTTTTTTTTTTTTTTTTTTTTTTTTTTTTTTTTTTTTTTTTTTTTTTTTTTTTTTTTTTGCTATGTTGCCCAGCATGGCCTTAAACTCCTGGGCTCAAGTGATCCTTCTACCTCAGCCTCCTGAGTAGCTTGGTCTACCAGTATGTGTCACTATGCCCAGCAATTGTACCTGTTTTGAACCAAGCACCTATCATCTCTTCCATTTCTCTTTATTTGAAGTTCATGCCATTTGATTTCCTTTCTTTTTCCAGAATTAAAAAAAATATTTTCTACACATCAATATTCTTATTAATACAGCTTAATCTGAAAACGTCTGACCACAAGCATGCTGATTATTTCCCATTGGAATTGGCAAAGTCAAAGAAAAAAATTTAAATTTATTTTGAATATAGACCATCAAAAATATTCATTTAATGTGGTCTTAAATGTTTATATGAAAAGATTTTCTTTACCCAAAATAAAGTTCTAAGATAAATTCAAGATTCTTTTGACTAAGGAAAAAGCAAAAACAAAACACCAATATACCTTCTAAAACAGTGAGCTTACAAAATAATGCAGCACATGACTAGGCACACTAAGTGTAACATGAAAGTATCACTCAAAAGGAAACGTGAAACACAAACATAAACCTTCATGAAAACTTACAACAATCCCCTTACTGCATCTACTCTTAGCTATTTCATAAGTACCACAAGAGAAATTGGATACAGTTTGGGATAAAATTTATAAAAATTTCTTTTTCCTTAAAGCAAATGTGTAAATTTTTCCTTTTGGCTCCTTCTCCTTTCTCCACTGTTTTGAAGAAATACTGATTTCTTCCCGATTTTTGGTGAGGTGAGTGGTTTCAAAACTGACTGGACACTACAAGTAGGTACTTCTTGCGCATGGTCCTGGGTTTGATCCCCAGCACTAAAGGTGGGGTTGAGAGAAGAGAGAGAAAGATTATGGGAGAGTATGGGGGAGAGAAGGAGAGGGACTGTAAAATGACAAATAACTACAAATCCATGTTATTGTGAAATAGCATTTAAGACTCAGTGAAAACATCCACATCAAGTTGCATAGGGTAGAGGAAATGTCTAGTCTTTTAGTAAAGACTGGCACAGGGTTTTCTCTGTCACTGGATCTATAACTTTTCTAACTCTGAAAATGATCTCAGCCAGTTCATATTTCATATGCTTTTTCCATGAACAGGTAAAGCTTTGAGAAGCACAATGTCCCCAACTATGCACAGTTGAAAGGCACTGTGAGCTAAATCAGTTTTTCACTAATTAAAACACTTGAATAAATAGGGACTCAGAGCAAGCCTGGTCACTCTCATTTTAGCAGTTTTTGGCCTTGCTGTTCTAATCACCTTTTTCATGATCTATCTGGCATTGAAGGATGAATGAGCTATTGACATTATGTCTATTTGATTTCCTTTTAAAAACATCAAACCAGGGCCTTGGAGTATAGCTTAGTTTTAGGAAACATGCTTAACATTCATGAGCCCCTGGGTTTAACCCATAGTACCAAAGCAAAACAAAGCAAAAACAAACAAAAATCTGTTGGCTCTTAGGACTCACTTCCATTGTTCTTGATGTTTTTTGCACTGAATTTAGGTTTTGCTTTTATTCCAACTACAGATTTCCTAAATAAATAAATAAAATCATATTGATGACTTGTATTTTTAAAATTTCAGTTTCTTAGCTTCCTTTTTGCCCACCACCTTCTTCACCTTCATTGACCATGTGCACAGTGTGTCCTGGCTTTATCAATGCAAGCTCTGATCTACCTGGTGTGCCTCTGGCTTTTTCTTCTCACTGGCTATTTCAACTTTCTAATTTCTCTATATTTATTGACTTCAGATTCCAACTGGATCTCTGATCAAGCAGTTTCTAGCATCTTCCCACTACAATAAACATTATACCCCACATAGATGTCCAAGTTGTATGTGTGGAACTCCCAATAGACCAGCAGCAAGTCTCCTCTTCCCTCTCTGACTCAGGAAAGCCAATTGGAATACAAGAAATGGGGAGAGGCATTTTTAGAGGAATAATCTGCAATCTACTCTAATTTATGCATTAAAATTTTATTCTTAATTTCTATTGCAGAGCAAGGTAGGATATCGAATGAAGTGCTTGTCCTGCCAGAGCAGCTCAAAGCCCAGGTGATTGTATATAAAGCAAACAGAAAACTCAGAAAAGTGGAGAGAGGAAAGCAATTGACTAGGGATCTTGGGATCTGAGGAATTACAGGGCAATGAGTTTTCTCTTTGGGTTTTCTTCTTGCCTCATATGTCTGGGCTGAGTGCTGGAGAAACATGCAACCCAGGAATTCCACAGGATCAGATAAAAAAAAAAAAAAAAAGCCAAGAAATGCCTGCTCTCTCCAGCAAAAGGACCAAGAAAGGGTCAATATAGCTACACAGAAAACTTTTAGACAATAACTTCCCTATTCCAGCCAAACACAGCAGAGGGAAAAAGAATGTGACCTCCCTCTACCCCAGCCAGTAAAAAGCTGAATGGACGGCCTAGATTCCCACCTTCACCTCTACCACCTTCACCATGCATCTCTCATGGCCCTCTTCTAACCCTCACCTGCCGTGTCAGGGAGGACCAAATGTGGAGCCAGGACTTTTATCCCTGGAAGTTGACAGAGAGGATGGCACAGAAACAAATTTAAAAAAAAAAATATGACCCAACTATTTGCAAGGGTATTATTTTGAGTAAAAAAAGACATTCTCCAAAGTTCACATATTGTCTGATTCCATTTATATAACATTCTAGGAATGACAAAATTACAGACACAGAGATTAGTGGTTGCCATGGGTTATAGATATTTGGGGGTGGGAAGGAGTAGGTGTGACTATACTAGGATAGTATAAGGGTGATTTTTGTGGTGATGGAATAGTTCTGTACCTTGATTCTGGTGGTAGCTACAGGAACCTACACATGTGGTAAAACGGCACAGAGCTATACATACATATCACACAATGTCTCTGTCTCTCTCTGTCTCTCTCCCTTTTGGCAGTATTTGGGGGTTTAGCCCAGGGTCTTGCTCATACTTTGCAAGCACTCTACAACTGAGCTATACTCCCAACCCCACTTTTTTTACTTCTTTCTTTTTAAATTTTTATGTTGAGACCATGTTTCACTAAGTTATGCAGGCTGCCTATGGCCTTGAATTGATGATCCTGCTATCTCTGCCTCCCACGAGTCCCTAGGATTAGATGTGTGCCACCATGCCAGGCCAATGTCAATTCTCTGGTTTTGGTATTATATTATAGTTAATAAGATATAACCATTGGAGGAAATTGGGTGAAGAATACAAAGGACCTCTCTGTTCAGTTTTACAAACTTCCCGTGGATCTATAATTATTTCAAATTATAAAGCTTTAAAAGTTATCTTTCAGTTTCAATCCAAGTATTTCCAGCTCTCTGCTTGCAAGGGAGACACTGGGATAAATTCTGTTTCCTTCCTCCTTGGAAGTTATATATAGCCAGGTGATTTGACCTGGTTGTTGAAATGCAAGCACGAAAGAAATATTGGGGAAGAAGTGGAGAGGCCCTGTACAAGCTGAAATGTGTCCCCCTACTGTCTCTACCCAGGGAATGACATGCAGCTATGGATTCTTTGTCAGCATGGGCTCACAATGATGCACAGCACGCCCTCTGACCCTTAAGGGCGATGGAGTGTGGGACAGGAAGCAATTTGTGATTTTAAAGTATCAGGATTTGGGGCTTTTGGGATATAGCCATTCAGTACAGTACTACAATTAACAGTCACAGTTATGTGTCCCACCTCCCACACATGCCTAAAATGTTCTCTCTGATCACCAGATCCAGGGCTTTTCATAGGCTCTTGATTGGGATTTCACCTTCTGCCTGGGATTGCCCTCACTATGCCCACATACCCTCACCTGACCTTACACATATTCACGACCAAAAGGAGAGACAAACAGACTCCTGTTCCCACCCGTTTTGCAATCTCTTGTTTCCTGTGCTTCAGAGAAGTGCAGCTCCTGTGACAGCAATGATGGGCAGCGGAGCTATGGGAAGGTGAAATGCATACCCATTCATTAGGCTGCAGCCACAAGGCAAGACTCCCAGGGCTCTGGTGAAAACAAAACCAAGGAGTAAAAGAAAAATCATTAAATGATAGTGCAGATGTGTTTTGCATGATTCCACATACTTCATGTCATTTGACTCCTGTATGGGCTTGTCTGCCTGTCCCTCTTTTATCCATCACTCTCTTCATTCTTTGCCACTTGTGGATGCTTGGCACATAGCTATGTGTAACCAAGCTGCTTTGTCCTCCCCTCCCCTCCCCTTTCCTCCTCTCTCACCACACTGGCCAATTGCTCTTGGACAGTTTACTTGGCTTCAGAGGAACTCCCACAGCTCCCCATTAAAATGAATCCTTGTAAAGTGCCATTCTCTTGTTTTCTAGCTAGTTGGGAACAAATGACTAGGCCTTATTCACAAGCTGAAAGAATACTGGTGTCATTTGGATAATCATCACTTTAAAGAAGGCCTCATAGAAACAATGCACTGAGTTAAGGATTCCCTCAAAGAAGCAGCAGCCTCTGGTGTGTTTCTGGGATGAGGGCCATGGTGAGGGCATGCAGGGCAGACATATCGTTTTATGTACAATGGTTCAGCTTCAATGTGTTACCACTAATCAAGCTTCTAAGGAGTAATTTCTTCTATGGTAAAAGTCACAGAAATCGTAAAGAAACCTTCAAATAACCCAGCAAATCATGAAAAATAATTGAACCACACTATTATCCAGCCCAAAGGCAGAGCTCCTTGAGGCCCACATTGACATAATTCAAGGAAACCAGTGAGTCTTGGGGCACAGCACGAAAAGGGAAACAAGAAAAATATGGAGGAAAAATAAGTCAGGGTCCTTACTTTGGATTCTGTTATTTTGGATTCCTTGATCTGTGCCTTTTCAGCTATTCCTTAATAGCAAATCCTAACCCTGCTATGAGAGGTATATTCCTTCCATCCCTCAAACATATCCTTTGTTACCCCATTTCTTGGTCCTGTCATGGGTAAAGTGAAGAATGAATAGGAGTGGTAGACTGGTGGTGTTGAAGGGTAAATGTGCTTGGTTATGCAAGTTGTTAAAAGTCCATTTTTATTAGATTGTATAATTCAGTTGGCACACAATTTTCTACTTGTTTTAACTGCTTTTGTTTTTTTTTTAATTGCAAAGGATTTTGCAGCCAGATAAAAGTAACATTATCCTGCTACTTAGTGGTACACAGAAAGGTTTTTTTTTAGACATGTTTTGAGGTTATTTGACATACTAAAATTCACTCGTTTCTAGTGCATAATTCAGTTATTTTTGGTGAGTGTGGAGTTGTACAACCATTACCACAACCAAATTTTGGAACATTTCTGACACTGCAAAAAGACGTCTTGGGTTTTTTTTGCTATCACTCTCCATTCCTTCCCAAACCCTAGGCAACTACCTACCAATCACTATCTGTAATGGATTTGCCCTTCCTAGACATTTCATGACAATTGTTGTTGGTGTTAGGTGCCATGAAGTAGGGTCTGACTCATAGACACACTCAGAGTTTTGTTTTTTTTTTTTTTTTCCCTCCATTTATTGGTAAATGGTGGGGTACATAGTAATATAGCATGCCATCGGGTTTTCAATGGCTGATTGTTTCGAGGTTGCTTCAGGAGTGGATTGCCATGTCCTTCTCCCATTTTTGTGGTTGGAACCTGGGTCTTCAGAGAGTGTGGAGCAGCATTCTACCAACTAAGCTAAACCGCAGCCCTCATTACAATAGAATCACATAATGTGTTCTTTTGCATCTGGCTTCTTCCACGTAGCTTACTGCTCTTGAGGTTCCTCTATGTTGTATCATTGAGTATTTTGCTCCTTTTTATTGAATAAGTCTGCTGTAAGTATATACTACATTCATACCATATTTTGTTTATCCACTCAGTTCTTGGGCATTTGGATTGTTGCCACTTTTTGACTACTACAAATAATGCTACTACGAATTTTTATGTACAAGTTGTATGAATCTACTTTCAATTCTCTTGGGTTTATATCTAGATTGGAATCCTTGGGTCATATGGTGCTTCTATGTACAACTTTGTAAGAATCTGACAAACTGTTTTCCAAAGTGGCTGCACTGTTTTACATTTCCATAAGTAATGTATGAGGGTTCTAATTTGTCTACCTCCTCACCAACACATTGTTCCCTGGGTTTTTATTTTTTTGATTACAGTCATTGTAGTTAGTGTAAAGAGCTTTCCCCTTGTGGTTTTAATTTGCATTTCCCAAGTGACAAATGACATTGAACATTGCTTGTTACTCATTTAAATATAATTTTTTGTAAAATGTCTATTCTTTTGTCTAGTTTTAATTGAATTATAAGTCTTTATTGAGTTGTAAGGGTTCTTTATGTACTCTGGATATAAATCTTTTATTAACACATGATTGGCAAGTATTTCCCAAGGTAGGTTTTTTGTTTGTTTGTTCTTTTCTTCTTCAGTAGGTTGAACCTAGGGCCTTGCACATGCTAGGAAGTGTTCCACTACTCAGCTGAACCCCAGCCCCTTTTGTTATTCTGAGACGTCTGGCTAGGTTGCATAGGCTGCCTCTCCTCCAACTTGGGATCCTCAGGTCACCCTATGGAGCTGCTAGGATTACAGGTGTGCACCACTATGCACACTATTATTATTTTTTTCACACATTATTTTTAAAAGAATACATCTTTATTTCATAGTGAAGTTTTCTTGTGGAATATTAACAGACCAATGAGTTACTCTGTTTCAAAATATTACCCAAGTGCTTTTCAAATCATACCAGCTAGGCCTGGCATGGTGGCACGTACTTTGGTCCCAACACTCGGGAGGGTGAAGCAGAAAGGAGTTGGAGGCCAGTCTGGGCTACATAGAGAGATTCTGTATCAAGAAAGAAAAAAAAAAATATATATATATATATATATATATATATATGAATAAACAAAATAAAATGGTAGCTTCTTACTTCAATTTTACAATATAGTACTGTACTTGGAAGACGTAGATAAACGCAAAACAGGATAGTATTAAAATTCCAGAGATTAATTTCGGAAAATGTTTTCCTTATAGATTTTTGGTATGTGAACGACGTCTGCTTTCTTTCTTTCTTTCTTTCTTTTTTTTCTTCTTCTTCTTTTTGTGGTACTGGGGGTTGAGCTCAGGGCCTTGCGCTTGCATGCTTTGCAGGTGATGGACAATTGAGCTGCCGCCTCCAACCCATTTCCTGACTTTTTTGATACAAGGTCTCCCTAAATTACTCGTACTGCCTCTGGTCTCGAACTTGAGATCCGCCTGCCTCCGTCTCCTGAGCCGCTGGGATTATAGGCGTGTGCCACCCCGCTGGCCCTGATTTCCTTTTTTTCCCCGTGGTGGGGCTTGAACCCCGGCTTTGCACATGGTGGTCAAACGCTCAACCACTAAGCTTCTCCTTCAGGGTAGGCTGGGTATTGAGAATTACTAGTAAGGAGAAGCGCTCCCCAAGAGGCAACAGTGGAAAGGCCCTTCTCAGGGCAGTACGCGGGAGACACATCCCCAAACGGTCCCCATTCTGCAGGGGGCATTTTTGTCTTGTCCCCAGAGGCCCCGCTGCCTCTTCCGGCGGCACGAGTCGGTGGCCTCTCCTCTCACCGCCCACCCTCGGTTGTGGACCTTCTGCATCGCGGTCGCCAGGCGCTGGACTCAGCAGGATCTGACGAGGCGCCACCGCGAGTCCTCGGCCCCAGCCCTCCACGGACACCACAGGTGGCTCGGCCCGCGTCCGGGCGGCCTTGTGCTGCCCGGGGCCGACCCCAGGACCTCCTCGGCGCGGTGAGGGCACCTCCATTTTCTCCCCGCCCCTTGTAACGGGCTCGACGTGGAATGCCCGAGCTCTCCTCCCTCGCTGCGGCCGCCTCTTTGTCCGCGCAGGTTGGAGGGGGTCTCCCGGCCCAAGCCTCGCGGCCGAGCCCTTCACAGACCGAGCCTCCCGTCCAGGGGGCCGCGGTCGCGGCGCTGCGCGCCACCCGGCGGGGCTGGCAGGAAGGGAGAGCCGCGGCCGCTAGGTGGGCTCGCCGCAGGGGAGGGGGCCGGCGCATCCGGGTGAGCGCGGCGCCCCCGCCTCCCCCGCGCAGTCGCACGGGCTCCGCTGCCGCCGCGGCCGAGCACGCCGCGCGCTGTGAGACCGCGCCCGAGCGGCCTGCGGGGCGGCCCTGCGGCCCCTGCTCGCCGCGCTGAGGGGGTCCACGGGCTGACGGCTGCGGCCGCATGTGGGGCGGCCCCGACTAGCGCGCGGAGCCCGTGAGGCCCGGGCGGAGGCGGGGGCGGGCGCGGCGGAGGCGGGGCCCGCGCGTGGCCCGCCCGCCCGCCGGGAGAGCCACCGGCAGTGGCCGAGGAGACGGCGCGGCGGACGGCGGCAACAGAGTAGCGCCCGCGCTGCGGCCCGCGGGACCGCGCCGCGACCGCCCGGGCGGGCCCACAAGCGCGCCCGGCGCTGCGCGCGGAGCGAGGTGAGTGTCCGCCTGTTCCCGCGGCCGTCCTGGCGCGGCGGCCGCTCGCGCGCCGCCGGAGGAGGAGGCCCGACCGCGTCCGAGTGCCCTGTCCCTTTGTGACTGCTGCGGCGGGCCGGGGCGCGGGTGCGCTCTGTGCGGGGTCCAGGTCGGGGACTCCGGAGCCGCCGGGCACGCGGCATCTCGGGTTGGCAGCTGCGGCGGGCAGCGAGTTTCCGTCCTAGTTTGACATTGAGTTAGAACCGTTCTTCTTTAAAAGACGGAAGTTTGTTTTATTGACAAAAAAAAAAAAAGAAAGAAAAAAAATTAGCTAAATATGGCTTCTGGGTTCAGCGGCGTGGTTCGTGGGGCCGCGGTTTCGGGCTGACCCTCTCAGGACCAGCGTGACGGGGGAGGGGAGGACGCGCCGGCCGGCAGCCGGGGGCGGGGGCTTCCCGGCCCGCTGCGGGCGGAGAAGACCCGGGCCGAATTAGTAAAGGTCTGTGCTGGGGAAGTAGCGGGCTTTAGGTAAGGCGACAGCCCTTCCTGGAAGAACGAATGAATGAAATGTCATTTACTCACCCATACTACAATACCCATTTAAAGACTTACCGGGAATTGTGATGACTTGCATTATCATTGCTTCTCTTACCTGGTGAACCTTGCTAAGCAAACCCCCTACCCCCCGGGTTATGACCTTGGCCTAATTCTCAAAACCACCGAACTATCCAACCCTTCCACCAAACTCCCTTGACACTATCTGGCAACCGTGGGCAATAGGCAGAGTAGTCTTTGTGATTGTGAACTGTTTCTGGAGGGCAGAGAATGTCACCTTAATCATACTTTATATTTAAAAATACATTGCTTTATGATAATTTCTGTCAAGAACCTGAGTGGTAGGAGGTCTTGTCCTAATTTCATAAATGAAGTTGAGGCCCCAAGAAGTTAAATTTGTCAGGTCACACGCTAAGTGGCGGAGTTGGGATTCAAACCTAGACTTTAATTAGTCCAGTGCTTTTTCTGTCACATTTATGTCTAGGCCTAGATTGTCCAGTGTGGTAGCTACCCTAACCATGTGTGGTTATATAAATTAAGTTTTAAGAAATTGAGCTTATCAGTCACTAGCCACATCACAAATATTCAGTAGCCAGTGTGGTAAGTGGCTGGAATTGAACAGCATATATCCATTTACTTATTCAGTAAATAAATATCTATCAAGTATCATATGTCTAGTTTTAAGTGTGGGTATATTGAGCACAGCTTTAAGTCATGGGTGTACTGTGGTAAACAAAATGTCCTTGCATTTATGGAGCATGCTTTTTATAGGATAGTTTGAGTATGCTTTCCTGGTACTTCAGAGTCTTGCTATTTCAAGTGTAGTTTATGGACCAGCAAAATCCCTATCACCTGGGCATCTGGAAGAAATGCATAATCTCATGCCCAACCCACAACAGCTGAGTTAGTATGTGCTTTAACACGATTCCAGGTTCTTTGTGCGTACTTTGAAATCTGAGAGGCCCTTATTTAAAATGTCAGTGATAATTGGGTTTAATGACTTTTCTGATGGTTTCTTTAGTTGGTGTCTTCAGATGCAGACCGTAAAACTTTTGGGAGCACTTATAATTTATGTTATGGAAATACTTGTTAAGTGCCTGGCTTCCTCCGTAGAGCTTTATAAGAGCAGAGATTGTAGCTTACTTTTCTAGCCATGTATCTCTAGAGACTGTACAGTGCCTAGTAAGCAGTAGGCACTCAATAAATGTTTGCTGAGTGAATGAATGAGCTGCTAAGATAGTTAAATCTGGTAGTGAGTCCCAGGCACTTGCATGGCATCAGGTGAGATCTTGGGACCAGAATTAAAATGAAGATGATCTTTTTGTAGTTTGTTAGCTTAAAGCCCTAGCTACCTCCTGGAGTTTTGGTTCTGCCTCCTCCTGCTTGCTTGCTTATTTATTTATTTTTGTATTTATTTATTTATTTTTGAGACAGGGTCTCACCAGCCCCGACTGGCCTTGACCTTGCAACCCTCCTTCCCTCCCAAATGCTGGGGTTACAGGTGTATGCCACTATGCTGGACTCTGTATTTAATAACGTAAAATCATAGTAATAAATTCAAATCTTAATCATACAGTAGTGCCTCATATAAAGGATTTTGTTCTTAACTAAATTCACACTTCATTTGCATTTAGCCAGTTTTTCCATTAATATCCTTTTGTTCCAGGATCCAGTCCAAAGTACTACATTGTATTTAGGTATCATGTCTTTTTAGAGTCTTTGGTCTGTGATATTTTCTCAGTATTTCATTGTTTTCCATAAATTAGGTGGCCTAGAGGAATATTCTCTTGGTCTTTTCTCCTCCCTCCTTTCCTTCCTTCCTTCTTTCCTCCCTCCCTCCCTTCCTTTCTTCTCTCCTTTTTCCTTCCTTCCTTTTTTCTTGATTGAAACAGAGGACTCACCATGTTCCTTGAGCTAGTCTCAACTTCTGGGCTCATGTGCTGCATCTGCCTCTACCTTGGAGTGCTGGGACTGCAGGCATGCACCACCATGCCCCCCTCTGGTTTTCTTTTATGAGAAGCTTTCTGTCCACCAGGTAGAATTGTCCAGTTATGGGAAGAGGGTGCAGTTCTCAGGAAACTAAGGCCACAACAAGGATAACCATGTTTCTGCTCGTTTGTGTAATACATATAGCTATTATTCTTAGGTAACAAGATACAATATTAATATATTTTGTTTTTAGTAACAGATTTCTTGGGATACACTTACTAATTGGTTGGGATTCATTGCATTGTATACTACTGTTGTAAACTGCACTGAGTTTTATCTTTATGATGAGTTAAGATATGGGCTGAGGTGGAAGAGGAAAGGGGAGAGATAAGATAAAAGAGGTAGTAGGTCAGAGGGACTAAGGTGAAGGGAATGAAAGACAATAGGGGAAGGAGTAGGGCAGCTGCATGGAATAGGACCAGGAGTAGATACTTTTTGTTTGCTCATTTATTCAATTAGTATTTATTGAGTGATTAATATGTCCTAGAGCCAGTGCTAGAGACTCAAGATAACTGGAAGAAGGGGGCAGCATTAAGCAAATAAATATATAGATAAGTTCATACATAATGATTACAGCTTATGATGAATGCTATAAAGTAAATGATGCTTGCGCTATTGTGGATGATGGGAGGTAGTCATAGCAATGGGGAATGGAGATAGGGAGGGGAGCTGCTGCTTTTGATTTGCTGGGTTGGTTAGGAAGGTTTCTCTGAGTGACATTTGAACTTCTGTTTCTGGCTTTTGGGGACTGTAATTTTCCCCAACTGATCATCAGATCTTTGTTATTTTGTGGCATACACATGCCTCTTCCTCTGCAGGCACAATGCTTATTTCTGGCTCTGTGCCTTTATGTAGGATTTCTTCTTGTCCCAAGACATCTCCCTCTACTTCCTTGCTTTTGGAAGTGCTACTTCTTGTTCAAATATTTGATCACATTCTGTCTCCTTTATGAGGCCTTTCACTCTTGAATTAAGTCTGTGTTTGTCACTCTATTTGACTGTGTGGTATTTGAGGGAAGGGATAATACTTTACATTTATATCTGTGTATCCTCACTTAGTCTCCCAAAAAGAAGGATAAAAAAGAGGTTAACAGGGAGATCTGAAGAGTTCTCATTTGAGTGATGACCCTTAAAAGAGTAGAAGTCTAACTTTTTAATTTAAATTTTTTATTGTGAGATAATTATAGATCCAAGTGCAGTTATGGGGAATAATTCAGAAAGATGCTGTGTATCCATTATCCCATTACTCTTGATGGTATCGTCTTGCAAAACTAAAGTTTAGTATCAAACTCGTGATAGTGGCATTGATAGTCAAGATAAAGAACATTTCCACCTCCATAGGATTTATTATGTTGCTTTTTATGACCATACTCATTTGTCTATCTCCACCCCCTTTTTTAGCCCTAACAATCACTAATTTGATCTCAGTTTGTATAATTTTGTCATTACAAGGCTTTTTATGATTGGAATCATATAGTAAATGCCTTTAGAATTGGCCTTTTCTCCTCATAAGTCTCTAGAAATTAACCCAAGTTGTTGCATGTATTAATAATTGCTTCCTTTTTATTGTTAAGTAGCATCTTAGTATGAATGTAGTTACGTGATCTATTTTTTTAATTATTAATTTTTTAGTTAGTGTACAAAATAATGGGCTTTATTATGACATTTTACATAAGTGCATGTCATTTTACATTGCTCCCCCAATACCCTCTCATGTCCTTCCATCTCCCCTCCTGCTGGTCCCCTTTCTCCTCACAAGTAGTCCCCCTTCTGTTTTCATGATACACACACACATGTGCATGTGTATTTTTTGTTTGTTTTCGAGACAGGATGTCACTAAACAGCTCAGGCTGGTCTGAAACTCGCTATGTAGCCCAGGCTGGCCTCAAACTTATCATCCTCCTGCCTCACCATCCCAACGGCTGGGGTTATATGGCATGCACAGCCACACCTGGCATATACATAGTTGTTTTTTTGTTTTGTTTTGTTTTGTTTTTTTCAGTACTGGGAGTATTGAACCCAGGCCCTCACACTATGGTTTTGCAAGCACTCTACCACTGATCTGTACTCTCAGCTCAGTATTTACTTTTTATTTTGAGATAGAGTCTTGCTAAATCACACAGGCTGCCTCTGGCCTTGAGCTTGCAATCCTCCTGCCTCTGTCTTCTGAGTCACTGCCATTACATGTGCCACAATGTCTGGCTGTGTCTGTGTGTGTGTATGCATGCTTTTTAATTCTCGATTCTGCATGTAAGAGAAAACATATTTGTCTTTTTCTCCATCCCATTACCTTCTTTTGTTGTCCCCTCCCTTTAGTCATCTTCCTCCCCCTAAGTAGTCCACCTTCAACTTTCACAATATACATTTGTTTTCTTAAATCAGTAGTTCACATGAGAGAAAACATGCAGTATTTATCTTTCTGAATCTGGCTTATTTCATTTAACATTATGGTCTCTGATTCCATTCATTTTCCTGCAAATGATGTAATTTCATTCTTTATGGCTGTATAAAACTCCATTGTGTATATATATCAGATTTTCTTTTATTTATTTTTACTTTTGAGTTGTTTTTATTGGTAATTTTTATGTACAACTTAATGGGTCTTACTATGACATTTCCATACATGCATTTCTTTGTAACCACATTTTCTTTATTCATTCGTTAATGGACACCTAGACTTATTCCATATCTTGAGTACCGTGAATAGTGCTGCAGTAAATATGGATGTTACAGGTATCTCTGTGGTATGGTGACTTTGAATCCTTCAGATATATATGTAGGAGACATATAACTAGGTCATGTGGTAGTCCTATTTTTAGTTTTTTGGGGAACCTTTTAGTGATTTCTTCTATAGTGACTGTATTAACTTACATTCTCATTAGCAGTGTATAAGGATTCTTTTCCCTTGCATCCTTGCTCCTAGCATTTTTTCTTTTCTTTGGTTTTCCCTTTTCCCTTCCCTTCCTTTCCCTTCTCTTCCTTCCTTTCTTCCTTCCTTTTTCTTTTTCTTTCCTCTTCTCTCTCCTCTCCTTCCTTCCTTCTTCCACTCTTCCTCTCGTCTTCCTTTCTTCCCTTCCTTCCTTCTCTCTCTCTCTCTCTTTCCTTTCTTTTCTTTCCTTCCCTCCCTCCTTCCTTCTTTTTTTTTCTTTTCTTTCTCAGTACTGAGGTGTTGAAACAAGACCCCCTCATACTCGCTAGGCAAGTGTTCTACCACTGAGTCATGCCCCAAGACCCTTTTTTATTTTTTATTTGGAGTCAGGGTCTCACTAAGTTGTGTAGGATGCCTCTGGCCTCAAACCTACAGTATTCCTGCTTCAGCCTTCTGAGTAGCACGCCTCACTTCTTTGTTTTCTTGATGGTAGCTGTACTGTCTGGGGAGAGATGGAATTACAGTGTAGTTTTGATTTGATTTTCCTGATGGATGTTGACTTTTTTTTTTTTTTTGGCAATAGTGGAGGGTTGAACCCAGGGCCTGACACATGCTAGGCAAATGCTTTTATCACTGAACTGCACCCCTAGTCCCTTTTTTATTTTTTGAGACACAGTTTCGCTAAGTTGCACAGGCTTCCCCCAACCTCAAACACACAATCTTTGTGCTTCAGCCTCTCACGTTGCTGGGATTTACAGGTGTGCACCATAGAACTTGGCAGCATTTAAAAATATATGGTAGTACCTCAGCACTTGAACTGCTCTGTGCTTGTCCATTTTGGTCCTTGACCAATACTTTCATGAGAATTCTGATTTAGTGTGAACCAATTGGTTGGCAGTTGACCACTGTGTTAAAACCTGTATGAGATACCAGGCTTAATCCTGACATTTGTGGGTGAAACAAAGGGGAAAGTGTCACTTTGAACATTAGTTTCCAGCTGTAAAGACCTGTCAGGTGCTGTGTTCATGATCGTTTTTTTGTATGTATGTTGTTGTTGTTGTTAGGTGCCGTCGAATCGGTATCCGATACATCCATATCATGTGCAGTCATCATGGCACCCAAGAAACTTCCTAGCACTAAAAGGGAAGGAAAGTGGAAAACAGTAAGAACAAATGAATTTTTAAAAATATTACTAAATGTCATACATGTGTCTGAATTAGCCATTCAGTATGGTCCTGGAACCAATTGTTGTTGTTGTTAGGTGCCGTCGAGTCGGTATCCGACTCATAGCAACCCTCTGTACAACAGGGGAAACACTATTGTCAGTGCTTCTCTGCTGTGCATAGGGTTTTCAATGGCAGATCGATTTTTGAGAGGGGATTGCCAGGTCCTTCTCCCAAGCCTACAGCTTCTGGTGTTCCCAGGCGGTCTCCCATCCAGGCACTAACCAGGCCCGACCCTGCTTAGCTTCCAAGATCTGACGGGATCGGATGCCACAGGGCTACAGGTGCAGGAACCAATAAGTACTGTATATTCTTGATTCTAATCTGCACCCTTTCAAGAGTATTAGAGGGCTACAAAATCAGGTGTGGATTAGAATCATGTGTGGATCGCATTCGTATAAGAGCTCTCAAGACAGCTCTTCTGACCACAGTCTAATCTGCACGCAGTTCTAATCCACATCTGGTTTTGTAGCCATCTGAAACTCTCAGAAGGGTGCAGATTAGAGTGGAAAATACATGATACGTTTACATTATTTCTTATGGGGAGAAAAGTACTCTGACCAGCTTTCTGGAATGGATTGTGGTTGAATGCTGAGGCACCCCTACATTTATTAGCTATTTGTATTTCTTCTTTTGAGGGCGTTGCTCTTCATTCATTTGCCCCTCACCCTTTTTTTTGATTGGATGATTTGATTTTTTGGTGTTTAGTTTTTTGAGTTCTTTATATATTCTAGATATTCCCCAGTCTTGTATAGTTGGTGAAGATTTCTCACATTCTGTTTACTATCTCTTCACAGTGTTGTTTCCTTTCAGCAGCTTTTTAATTTCATGCAATATCTTTTGTTCTTGCTATTGTTTCCTGAGCTATTGGAGTCCTTTTCAGAAAATCCTTACCTATCCCTCTATCTTCAAGTGATTTCTCTATGTTTTTCTCTAGCAGTTTTGAGTCTTACATTAAGGTCTTTGATCCATTTTGAATTGATTCTTATATAAGGTGATAGGAATCTAGTTTCATTGTTCTACATGTGGATATCTAGTTTTCCTAGCACCATTTTTGAGGAAGCTATCTTTTCTCCAGTATACGTTTCTGGCACATTTGTTGAAAATCAGGTAGCTGTAACTGTGGGGTTTATTGCTGGTTCCTCTATTCTATTCCATTGGTCTACATATCTGTTTTGTACTAGTCATACTGTTTTTGCTACTATGCCTCTATTGTATAATTTAAAATCAGGTATTATGATACCTCCAGCCTTGCTCTTTCTGCTCAGGATTGCTTTGTCTATTTGGGGTCTTTTGTGCTTCTATATGAATTTTAGAGTTGTTTCTCCTATTTTTATGAAAATTGCCACTGGAATTTTGAAATCAATTGTATTGAATATGTAGATCGCTTTCGGTAGTATGGCCATTTTCACAATATTAATGCTACTGATCCATGAGTGTCAGAAGTCTTTCCATCTCCTAGTGTCTTCAATTTCTTCAGTGTTTTAAAGTTTTCATTGTAGAGTTCTTTCACCTCCTTGGTTAGGTTTATTCCTGAGTACAGTAGTACCTTGGCATTTGAACTGCTCTATGAGCAAACATTTTGGTCCTCAAGAGAACTCTGGTTTGGTGTTTTGGTGCTTGACTACTTGCTCAGCAGTTGACCACTGTGCTAAAACCTGTATAAGATGGCATGCTTATGGCATGATGTTTTCAGGTGAAACAAAAGGAAAAAGACCACTTTGCACATCAGTTTCAAGCCATAAAGTCCGGTCTTGGTGCTGTGTTCACAATCTCATTTTTAAAAATATATACGTGTCCCATACACTCATCAAGGCACTAAGAAACTTTTTGGTGCTAAAAGGAAAGGAAAGAGGAAAACAGTAAGAGCAACAGTTGAATTAAAAAAAAAAAACAAAAAAACTTATTGCTAAGCGTGTGAGTGGCATATATGTTTCTGAATCATTATGGTGCTGGAGCCAATAAATACATTTTCATTATTTCTTTTATTTTTAAAATAATTGTTATTATTATTTTTTACAGTACTGGGGGTTGAACCCATGGTCTTGCACATGGTAGGCAAGTGCTCTATCATGGAGCTGCACCCACAACCCCCCCTTTTTTTAATATTTTGAGACAGGTCTTGCTAACTTGTGTAGGTTCCTCTGGCCTCAAACTCATAATCTTCCTGCTTCAGCGTCTCAAGTCACTGGGATTACAGGTGTGTGTGATGGGCGCCAGTCAATTACATTGTTTCTCATAGGAAAAAAGTGTTTGGCTCTCTTAACTGATTGGCGTTTGAGCAATCTTTCAGAATGGATTGTGGTTGAGTGCTGAGATACCACTGTATTTTGTACCTTTAGAAGCTATTGTAAATGGGATGGTTTTCCTGATTTCTTTTTCAGCATGTTGGTTATTGGCGTACAGAAAAGCTCCTAGTTTTCATATGTTGCTTTTGTATCTTGCTCTTTTGCTGAAGGTGTTTATCAGCACTAAGAATTTTCTGGTGGAGTCTTTCTGATCTTTTAAGTATTGGATCATATATCTGCAAATACAGATGGTTTGACTTCCTTTCCTACTTGGATCCCTTTTCTTTCTCTTGCCTTATTGTTCTGGCTAAGAATTCAATCACTTTATTAAGAGTGGAAAGAGAGGACATATAATGTATTTTTATGATTCTTTTAATCATTTACCTGTTTGACAACCAGATGGTTGTTTCCAATTTTGGAGTATTACAAATAAAGTTACTATAAGGATTTATGTATAGGTTTTGTATAAATATAAGTATTTTTCTGGGATAAAAGTATAGGGATGCAATTATTAGGTTGTGTTGTAGTTATAAGTTTAGTTTTTAAAGAAATTGCCAAGCTGTTTTCTTGATTGTCTGTAACGTTTTAGATTCCTATCTGTGATGTGGGCTGGGATTTAGCTCAGTTAGTAGAGTGCTACTCCAAAGTCTCTGGGGACCTAGATTCAATCCCCAGCACTGCAAAAATGAGAGATGGATGTGGCAATCCACTCTTGAAACAATCCTGAAACAATCAGCCTTTGATAACCCTGTGAGGGTCACTGAGATTTGGACATAACTTGACGGCACCTAACAATATCAGTGATGTATAAGTGACCAGCTTCTCTGTATCCTCACCATGTTTGATGTAGTCACTGTTTTTTACTTTAGCTGTTCTGATAGATATTCAGTGACATATGCGGTTTCAATGTGCGTTTTCTTAGTGTCTAATGGTGTTGAACATTTCTCTTTTTTTTGGCAGGGGGCAATACAGGAGATCAAACCTAGTGCCTTGCATGCCATTGAGTAACTTTTTATATGCTTCTTTGTCCTCTGTGTATTTTTTCAGGGAAAGGACATTTGCTCATTTTCTAATTTGATTGTATTTTTGACTTTTGAGCTTCGAGACTGTTTTATGTATTCTAGGTATTAAGAGTTGTGATTTATAGATCGTTTTTTCATTCGCTTAATAAGGTCTTTTGTGGTGCAGAAGTTTTTGATTTTGTTAAAGTCCAGTTTTTCAATTTATCCTTTTATGGATTATACTTTTGGTGTCAAGTCTCAGAACTCTTTGCCTAGACCTGCACCCTGAATCCTGGAGATTTTCTTCCATGCTTTTTTCCTGGGAGTTCTATAGTTTTATATGATCCATTTTGAGTTAATTCTTGTGTAATATATGAGACTTAGGTCATGGTTTATTTATTACCCATGATATTCAATTGCTTCAGCACCATTTGTTGAAAAGGCTGTCTTTCCTCCATTTAATTGCTTTTGTATGTTTGTCAAAAAACAGTTGGGCATATTTGTATGCATCTATTTCTGCATTCTTTGTGCTGGTTACATTGATCGATGTGTCTGTTTGCTAATATCACACAGTTTTGGTTATTATAACTATATGATAAATCTTTAAATTAGGAAGACTAGTTCTTCCCACTTTTTTTTTTTCAGAGTTGATTTAGTTATGTTCCTTTACTTTCCACATAAGTGGTAGAATGCTCTATATCTACAAAAACATCTCACTGGCATTTTGATAGAGATTGCATTAGACGTCAGTCACTTTTGAGAAAATTGACATCTTTGCTATGAGGTGTGATTTTTAAAAAAATGAATGTTTAAATTAAAAAGATATTACAATAAAAGACATATTGCCATTAATTTCCTACACATTACTCTCCCTGGCTTCGAACACACTTATTTTATCATTCTTGCCACTTTCTGAGGCAGTTCTGGAAGTCATCTTTCTTGAGTGTCTTTAGTTGTGCTGGTGTGTCCACCTTGATGCCCTGAATTGATTCAAAACGTTTACCTTTCTTGGTCATTTTGACTTTGAGGAAGAACAAGAAGTCACACGGTGCCAGAACTAGTGAATAAGGTGGATGAGGACACACAGTAATGTTTTTATTTGACAGAAATTGCCGCAATAGAAATGATGTGTGATATACAGTGTTATGATAGAGGGTGAAACTAAAGACACTCACATGGGATTAGTGTGATCAAAGCTAGAGAGTGGTATTTTGAGGAGGATTAATGTCAACATGTCTTGTACTGTGATAAACTTTTTAAATGTAAACATTCACTGTATTTTTTGTTCACACCTTATAGGTTGCATTTTCTAATCTATGGTCATTGTATGTTTCTCCTTCGATTTAGATCTTTGATTACTTTCATCAGTATTTTGTAGTTTTATCCTACAAGTTCCATACATAATTTCTTACATTTTATTGTTTTTTTCATTAGATTTATACATAAATATATTTTTCACCAACTGTAAATTAAATTACATTTTTAATTTTGATGTCCATGTGCTCATTGCCTAGTATATAAAAACATAACTTTCATATGCTGATCTTGTATTCTGTGATCTTCCTGAACTTACTTATTCTAGGAGTTTTGTTTTTTGTAGATTCTTTGGCTTTTTTTCATGTTGACAGCCATATTATCTGGGGATAAGAGTAATTTTCTTTCTTTTTGTTCTGTATGTGTTTTATTTCTTTTTCTTGCCTTTCTGTACTGACTAAAGCTTCTGTTACTATGTTGAATAAGAATGGTAAGAAAAGACATCTTTTCTTTGTTTCTGATCTTATTGGGAAAGTGTTCATTCTTTCACTATTACACTATTACACATAATGTTACTGTAGGTTTTTCATAGGTGTTCTTTATCAAGTTGAGGAAGTTCCCTCTATCCCTATCTTTCTGAGAGTTTTTATCATGAATGGATGTTGAATTTTGCCAACTTTTTTGTGTATCAACTGATAGGACCATATGAATTTTCTTTCCTTTTTTTCTGCAGTAGTAGGGATTGAGCTCATGTCCTTACACATGTTAATCACCCACTGTACCCCTGAGCTGAGTCTAGCCCCTGATTTTTCTTCTTGATATGGTGGATTATATTGAATGATTTTTGAATATTGAGCCAGCCTCACTTCCCTGAATAAACTTTATTTGATCATAATATATAATTGTTTTTCATAATTTCTGAGTTCTATTTACCAATATTTTTTAAAGGATTCAGGAGGGCATTTGACATTGTTAAGTTTTCCTCTTAGCACTCTTTTAGCTATGTCCCACAAATTTTAATATATTTTTATTTTATTTCAGTTCAGTGTATATTTTATTTCCCTTGAGATATTCTCTTTAATCCATGGATAATTTTGAAGTATACTCTATTGCAAGTGTTTGCAAGTTTTCCTATTATCTTTCTGGTTTTGGTTGATTCCATTGTTTACTTTCTTTTAAATTTGTTCAGATTTGTTTTATGGTCCAGAATACTACCAATCTTGGTATATAATCTGGGCATTTGAATAAAATGTGTTTTCTGTTGCTGTTCCATAGAGTGTTCTCTTCGGAGAACCTCTACCGCTGAATTACACTCCAGCCTTTGTTTATTGTCCGTCTAAGTATTTTATTAACTGTTGAGAGAGAGGTGTTAAAATTGCTGATTGTAATTGTGAATTTGTTTCTCTCTTTAAGTTACATCAGTTTTTGCTTTACATATTTTGCAGCTGTGTGTATGTTGCATACACATTTAGGTTGCTGTGTCTCCTTGGTAGATTGGCCTTTCTGTCGTTATATAGTGTCCTCTGTTTCTAGTAATTCTCTTTCTACTGAGTTATAGTTCATCTGATATTAACATAGCTACTATTGCTATCCTTTGATTATTTGTATGATATATTTATTTTGACCCTTCTGCTTCCAACCTGCCTTTAATGGTATATTTGAAGTAAATTTCTTGTGAACAACATGTAGTTGGGTCATGTTTTTTAATCCATTCAGCCAGTCTGTTATTGCTGTATTTGGCCTTAAATTTGCCATTTTACTTTTTGCCTCCTGGTTGTTCCTCTGTTTATTGTTTTTTTTCCCCCCTGTAGTTTACTTGATTTTTTGAACATTTTCATTTATCTATACTGTTTTTAATGCAATTCTTTGTATAGATTTTTTTCTTTAGTTCCTCTAGATATTACACTATATATGTGTATGTACATTGCATATATATTCTTACTGTTATCTTCTGGCAGTGATATTTTACCTATTTAAGTGAATTATAGAAACCTTACTTTTTATATTCTTTTACATTCCCGTTTATAATTGGACAATTAGAACCAACTCGGACAGCATTATAATTTTAGCTTCTGCAGTTGAACATAAATCAGAAAACTGAAGGGGAGAAGGAAAGCCTACTATATTTACCCAAAGTCTGTTGTGTTTACCCATATTTTTGCTTATGTTCTTAGTGTCTCAAGAGTCCTTCCTCTGTAATTTTCTTTCTCTGTTAAGAGCTTTGTTTAGCCATTCTTTTAATGTAGATTTGCTGGTGAAAAATTCTTTTAGTCTTCCTTTGTGTGAAAATATTGATTTCCCTTTCAGTTTTCTCAGAGAATAGGATTCTATGTTGATAATTCTTTTTCTTTCAGCCCTTGAAAAATTATTCTTTTTTCTGGCCTCTGTGGTTTCAGGTGAGAAATCCACTCTCATTCAAATCATTTCTCCTTTGTAGTTACAACATTTTTCTCTCACTATTCTTAGGATATTTTTTCTTTGTCTTCTGTACCTTTTCTGAAGTTTATGGTACCTCTTACTATGGATTTCTTTGGATTTATCCTGCTCAAAGTTCACTTAGCTTCCTCAATCTGTAAGTTTATGTCTCTCCCCAGATTTAGGAAGTTTTCACCATTATTTCTTTGAATACTTTTTCAGCACTCTCTTTTTCTTATCTTCTTTCAAGACTGATGATTTGAGCATTAGATCTTTTGTTATAGTTAAGCAGATTTCTGAGGTTTTGTCCTTGTTTATTTTAGTCTTTCTGTTATTCCCACCGAGTACTTTGTGTGGCTGTATCTTCTGGTGTGTTTCCCCGGTTCCTTCCCTTCTGCTGTTGAATATACCCACTGAGTTCTTTCTATTTCTCAGCTCTAAAATTTCCATTTTGTTCTTCTTTATATCTTCTGTTTATTTGCTGAGGCTTTTAATTTATTTTTAATCCTTTTATTTTAAATTTTTTAATTTTAAAAAAAGCATGCTTGTACTTGCTGAAGTATTTCTATCATGGCAGCTTTAAAGTTGCTTTCAGATAATTATAGCATCTCTGTCATCTTGGTGTCGACATCTACTGAAGTTTTTTTTATTCAGTTTGACTTCATCCTTGCTCTTGGGAATAATGATTTTCCATATTTAAAAAATTAAAACCTAGGTATTTTTCATGGGCTTAGGTTTAGCTCATTTGGTAGAAGGCTGCTCTGTGCTTTCTGAGGCCCTGGGCTCAATCGCCAGCACCACAAAAGTGGGAGAAGGATCTGGCAACCCATTCCTGAAGCAATCCTGAAAAAATGAGCCATGGAAAACTGTGAATAGCAGAGAAGCACTAGCATAGTGCTGGGCATGGCATAGTGTCCAGGAGTGTTTCGTTCTGTTGTTCATAGGGTCACTATGAGTTGAACCTGACTCGATGGCACCTAACAAGAAGAAGAAGATATTTTCATATTTTACTATGAGAATCTAGATCTTATTTAAGCCTTCTGTTTCATTGGCTTTTTTTGGACATCACTCTAGTGGAGGAAAAGGGGAAGGGGAGATTGGTTGCTGTCTTGTTACCACTAGGGGGAATTAGAAGTACAGGTGCCCTACTTGGCCTGTCATGACCCAAGAGGTAGAGCATTTTGTTACTGCTTGCTGGAAGTAGAGGCCCAGGATCGCCAGGGAGAGGGTGTGGAAGCCTCTCAGTGAGTGTATATTGATACATGTTCAGTGGTTAAGTGCTGAAGAGGGACTCCAGGTGGACCTAAACTGCTGGCATGATAGATAGTTGAAGGACCTTGTGGGAAGAAGTCAGGTCTGGAGGCTCAAATGAGGATCATCAGTATTGAGATTATGAAAACAGGAAGTGGCAAGAAAGCTGAAAAATAAACCTAAGGGAATACTTACAGTTGGGACCCTAAAGGAGGAAAATACTTTTTACATCTTCATTGAGAAAAGTTTTGCTGTCTGCTGTGTGCCAGGTGCTATGAATACAAAGTGAACAAAACAGACATGTTTTCTATCTCATTTGGTTATACAGTCTAATAAAGCAGACAGAATTAGAGACAATTAAGTACATAATGGAGAAATGACATTTCAGTGGAGAACCAGAGGTCAACAAGGTTTTAGTAATATAAACAATAGGGGTAAGAGAATTTGCAATAAAATGAATGGTATGTGCAAAGGCCACGTAGCAGAAGAAGATCAGTGTGACTAGTGGACCTTTGGTGCAAGGGAAAGGGGGTGAGATGAAGGTAGAAAAATTGTCCTGGGACAGCTGATGAATGACCTTGTCCTCAGTGCTTTTGAAAGGTTTTGAGCAGAGAAAGTGCAGGAAAGAGTGTGCCCACTCAGTAGTAGCAGAGGATTTTATTTTGGGAGGAGCCAGTGAAATATCCTGATTTTTATATGCTTACAATTAATTCAATTAAAAAGTTTTTGTGAAGGGAGTGAAGTGAAAGGGCAACACTCTTATTTCTTCACTGTTGGCAGCCTGTGAGTTACCTCCAGGAAAGGGCTGGTAGAGTAGGTTGGTGACTGTGAAAAGGGAAAAGGAGTAATTTGTGGAATAAGGAAGTTAAAGCTATAGAAGGGAATGTAAGTACACAAGAAGAGTATTATCCGTGAAAAGGAGGAAGGATTCTGACAGAGAGGAACAAAGGAATATGAGGTAAAAGTGGAAGGAACTTGAGTCTGACAAGGGGAGATTCCTCTGCAATCAAAAGCAAGCATTAGCCAGGTGTAGTGGCACGTGCCTGTAATCTCAGTGACTCAGAAGGTGGAGGCAGGAGGATCGCAGGTTCGAGGCCAGAGGCAGTCTTTGTGACTTAATGAGATCCTGTCTCAAAATAAAAACTAAACCATGGGCTGAGGTGCAGTTAAGAGGTGGAGTGTTTGCAAAATCATGTGTGGGGCCTTTGGGTTCAACACTCCAGTACCACACACACAAAAAAGCAAGCATTATGTTGGAGGACCTGTGAGGGTGTTCAGTGTGCCTAAGTGAGGGTAGAGTGTGAGAAGGAGTATGTCATTGTTAGGTGCCCTTGAGTCAGGTCCAGCTCACAGTGACCCTGTGTACAACAGAACGAAACACTTCCCAACATTGTTCCATGCCCAGCACTACGTCAGTGCTTCTCTGCTATTCATAGGATTTTCGATGACTTATTATTTGGGGATTGTTTCAGGAGTGGGCTGCCAGGTCCTTCTCCCGTTAGAAGGAATATAGGAGAGGAGTTTTAAAGAATATTAAGAGTTCATTGGGTTGTTAGCAGGGGTTTGGAATGGATTTCACCAATGTTATTTCAGAACTTTCTCTAATATGTTAATATCCTGGAAATAGAAGCAAAAAAAATGAGTAATAGGACTTGGGTTAGAGATGTTTTGTGTGCTTCAAAGTGTGAATAATTATGAAGGTTCTATGACTTTTAGGTTGGTAACTGAACATAAAAAACTAGAAGTCTGTTAGGTACGTGAATAGGAGGTGGCCTTGAAGCATATGGAGAAGAGCACATTTGGAAGGAATGAGAGAATCTAAGCATCACATGGTCAGGAGACCTGGTTGGAGGTATTTTATGTCTGGATTCAGTTTTTGCTAAAATGTAAATTTAAGGTGTAGACAGATAGGTTGGTATTGGGCCCTGAGACAAAACAGATCACCAGGATTGAGGCTGCTGAGAACGACAGTCTTGGAAGGCATGCTTGAGATGGGGCTGGAACTGGGGACAAAAATGGCAAATCATGTGCTGAAATAAGCTCACTGGAGAAGGTTGGATGGTATCTAAAAGATCGGTCTCCATATAAGGATAAATATTTTGATGGTAAATTCTAAATGAAATAGAGTTTGACTAACCCTCAATTCAAATTTAACTGTTACAGTATATTATTTCAGTCATATGGAAAATATCTTATGTAAAATGCTTGCATTGTATGATGAAAAAAGTACTAATATACAAAAAAGATTTGTGTTGATCCATTCTGCTGCTGGCAAAGATAGATGGGGTCATTTTAGGATTATTCACTTTACCCATACCTACAGAGATGCTTGATTGCTAGCCCTGACCTGCATTATTCCAATTTTCTGGAAATTCCAGTACTTAGAGGAAGTGGTAGTGACTAACGCAGTCATGCATCACTTGGGAACCTAAAAGCATTTTCTTTATTTCTGTGTTTTTTGTTTGTTTTTTAAACTGGGGATTAAATCCAGGGCCTTATGCATGCTAGGCAAACTGCCTCTACCACTGAGCTATATCCCCAGCCCATGCAGTATCACTGTCTGAGGGGCAGGGACTTCAAAAGGTCTTCAGATATTTTCTTATCAGTGGAAGAACATTGCTTTGTTTAGTAGCCAGACCATAAACCTGTGGTAACAAGGGTGCTGTCCATTTTACATCTTCCATATAAAACTAAACAAAAACCAAAATTATTATGAATTAGGGAATCTCTCTTCTTCCCATCTGAAGTCAGTATGTTTTTGTATTTAAAAAATACTACAGTGAGAGCAGGAAAATAAGCTTTATTTTTTGCATTATTAAATAATAGGTTTTTTTTTTAATAGAAAAAGCCAACATCTTTATGTGATAAAATATACTGACAGTACTGAAAGGTATACAATGAAAAGTTATTTCCATCCCAGTCATTTATTCTTAACATTGTAAAAATGTAAGTCAGACATCTTTTTGGGCTAGATGAAAATTGCCTCAAATTTTTTTTTGGTGTGAATTAGAATATTATGAAAAGTGATAATTAAGCTAAAGAGAGACAAGTTGTGGAAATTAAGCTAAAGGGAAAAGAAACTGGGTAGGACTTGCTGGTAGACAGTTTTGAAAAGTTAATTTGGGGTGGAGTTTGAAAAATGAAAGAAGGTAGCAAAGTATATTTTGTGGAGAGTGAGTTTTAGGAAAACTTAGGACATTGGATGTTAAATATAGAGGTTAAGATAGATCATGTCAGATAAGAGGGATGCATGGAAAGGCTTTTACAGTCAGCTAGCACAGGTTTATCTGTGCCCTAAACTAGAAAACTTTTCTCCAGAGACCCAAATGGAAGAGCAAAACAGTTGCTTGATTCAGTTTGAGCAGGAGGGTGCAAACAAGTACACAAGCTAGAGTTGACCGGATCTAGTTATGTAGAGTAGGGTGGCAAAAATAGAATTCCTGGAAAAAATTATTGAGCACTTTAAACCTGAACCAAACTAGCTTGGTAACTTTTATGCTGTTCTCTCACCTTTAAATATTTTTTGCCCTTTAATAATAATATTGAGCTGTCTCAAAGTTTTATTGTAAAGTTGAACCATCTATCTGCTGAGGAGTGTTGATCTAGGGAGAAGGGATTACCACCAGGAAAGAGAGTAAGAAGGGAGAAGGTCACTTAGACTTGGTTGTGAAAAGTCTCCCCCTTTGTATTTGTGTATAGATTAACTCCCCCCACCAACTCTGAAAGGAACCTCATAAAAATCTGCCTTTGAGTTTCACTTAGGCTGAAGGTTTCAGAGTAGATGGGCTCTCTTCTTCCCATGCAACTCTTAACTCCTCACACTGTAGTTCTCCATATCTCTCCTTCACATCCATATACTAGAATAAACATTATCCTAGTGTTCATCACGTCTTAGTCTCAAGGAGCTCAGTTTGGCAGAGAGAGACAGATGCACAGATATAGTATCCCTTATCCAAAATGCTTAGAACCAGTAATGTATGTTTAAGATTTCATAGTTCTTTGGATAGTATATTTTCAGGTTAGGGATGATAACCTGTATAAGTAAATAACAACAATATAGTGTGTTAAGAGTAATAATAAAGATCCTCATTAAAGGTATAAAGTATACCTACTATGATGACAGAAAAGGAGGAGTAACTGACTGCACATTTCTCCTCTTTTCTCTCATGGCAAAGAAGTGAAGGTCTACCTGTGGTCCTAGCTAAGCACATTAGCCTTGGAGGACAAGGGCATTGTCAATCAAAATGCAGATGTTCTTTCTTATGAGAATTTCCCAGTAAACAGAGTAATTTGTCTTTAAAAACAGATTTCTAAACCTACTACAATTAAGAGCAGTAAGTATATTTTTAATGCTCTGTGTCATATACAATTCTTGTTGTTACCAAACCCCGGTTTTCCAGATATCCGAGTTTTTTGTTGTTTTTTTGTAGTACTCGGGGGTTGAACCCAGGGCTTTGCACATGCTAGGCAAGTGTACCACTGACCTGCATGCCCCTGGCCCGTTTTACATTTTTTATTTGAGACAGAGTCTCAGTAAGTTTTACAGGTTGCCTCTGGTCTCGAACTCACAAGTCTCCTACATTGGCCTCCCAAGTTGCTGGAATTCTAGGCATGCTCCATAGCACATGGTTCCAGATATCTAAGTTTTATCAAAGATTTCTTCTGGCTTTTTTTTTTTTTTTAACATGTAGCAATCTTTGTTGCCTCAATGCCTCTGTTGTTTCATTTTGCTTTAAATCTTACCTTCATTTGCTTATTCTCTATATTTGTCTTTAGAAATTTGATCTTTGATTTTAGAGGTGCTTTAGAGGATAGCTACATAATAAGCTTATGTTGAAATTGAACTTTTATCCAAAAAAACCTAGGTCAGTTTATTTAGAATATAGGGGATACAATATATGGGATAGCTTGAGACTGATGGAGGCTTGTTCTTGTGGGCCATCTCCTGGGGATATAGAAATAGCTTTGTTTTTCAGACATTTTTGAAAGGATGTTTTCTCCTGGATCATTTTACCTGGAGCGCATTGCTACAGTGAGTTGCTGCTTTATTTGCTGTCAGATTGTATGTTAAATGTATGAATTGAAAACACTACTATGCATTATAGTTTATTTGGATTAATTGTAGTTCTACATTTTATGTTTTAATTCTTCAATGTCTTGACATTATGGATATTATTGAGACTGTCCTAAAAAGAACTATTTTTCTGTAAGAGAATTATTTTTAAAAATGTCGGGAAAGTATGACAGATATCATCAGAAACATTTGGAAGAAAGCAGTGACTAAGAGACAAAGTGAATCTTTTGTTTTGATAATGGTTAAAATATCTTTGTTTAGTTTTAATTCCTTTAGATTCTTTGTCTGCATTATAGTAATAACATCCCATATAGTTTTACATATTTAAAAATGAAATTTTTCCTTAGTATTTGATTTGTCTTCAATGTATATTTGATACTTTTTGATAGAGGTAGAAAACAGTTCTGAAAGTCATTATTCTGAATAATAGAACCTAGGTCTCTCTAGTTTTGTTTTTGTATCTGTACATCATATGTTTAATTTTATGGAATCACAGTGTTAGAATTTTTTTTGTGTGTGTCCTATTTGTTGGTTTAACCTAGGGTCTTGTACATATATTGCAACTGCTCTACTACTGGCCTTGTCCCAAGCCCATTTTTAATTTTTTATTTTGAGTCAGGGTCTCGCCAAGTTAAGTAGGCTGCCTCTGGCCTCAAACTTATGATCCTCCTGCCTCTGCCTCCCAGGTTACTGGGATTATAGGCATGCACCACTGCACCTGGCTAGATTTTGAAGGAATAGAGGACTAGCCATAATTTGTGAGTCCAGAGCAAAATGATAAATGAGGCCCCTTATTAAAAAGTGATTAAGGGTGGTGGTGCACACTGATAATCAACTTGCTGAAGAGGATGAAGCAGGAAGGTCGTGAGTTCGAGGCCAGCCTGGGCTACACTTCTTGCCTGCAGCTATACCACTGTGGCATCTGATCCTGTCAGATCTCTGAAGCTAAGCAAGGTCAGGCCTGGTTAGTACTTGGATGGGAGACTACCTGAGAACACCAGATGCTGTAGGCTTGGGAGAAGGACCTGGCAACCTACTCCCCCCCAAAAAATCTGCTATTGAAAACCCTATGAATAGCAGAGAAGCAGTAACAATACTATTTCACTTGTATGTAGGGTTGCTATGAGTCAGACACTGACTCCACGGCACCTCACAACAACAACAGCAACAAAGAACTTCAAGACAATGACCAAATGCAGGACCCTTCCAAGTGTGGGGTCCTGTGTGATTGCAGGATTCACAGGCCCATGAAGCCTGCCCTGCAAAGAAATCTTGGAGTTCACTTGGTATAGTCCTCCTCTTTTGTAGAAGAAGATACATGTTGTTGTTGTTGTTAGGTGCTGTTGAATTGGTGTTCGATTTGTAGCAACCCTGTGTATAATAGATGAAATACTATTGTCAGTGCTTCTCTGCTATTCATAGGGTTTTCAGTGGCGGATTGTTTTGGGATTGCTTCAGGAGTAAATTGCCATGTCCTTCTCCCATTTTTGTGGTGCTGGGAATTGAACCCAGGGCCTTAGCGCAAAGCAGCTGTCTGCCAACTGAGTTATTATTATTAGTTCTTCACAATAGTTATCAAAATGACACGAGTAGTTGAAATAAATAGCCCCAAAGGATTTTATACTGAAATATTTCTCAGTTCTCCCTCCAACAAGTTTCTTTGGTTGTTTTCTTAGGGGATAGGGTGTAGCTCAGTGGTAAGAGTGTGAGGTCTTGGGTTCAACCCCAGCACCAAAATCAATCAATCAATCAAATCTTTGTCATAGCTACTGTCCTACTGCAAAATTTATTGGTTTAGGTTTAAATTTCTCTATTTTCCTGTAAATTCTGAGAGCTCCAACTGGACCTTGAAAGACTCACAGGGAGAATGAAGAGAAGCAAAGGGCTTTTATAATAGACAATGTAGACAATGAGCTCTGTTTTGTAGCTGAGAATGGTGCTTGTGTAAATGTGGCACATACCCTCTTGCCTGTAGAACATATGATAGAGTAACCAGCATGTATGTTTTTGAAACTGTGCTTTATATATATCCCTATGGCAACAAGTTTTTTTAATTAAGCTAATCTGAGCAGTAATCAAATAGTTTTTGTTTTGTTTTTGCAAAATCACTTTAAACTTAGGTAAAGCTAGTTATGACTGCTGATAGAATAAATGGAAGCAACTAGCTACTTAAAAACATGGTTCCTAGTTAAATAACTTTAAAGTGTGAATGCTGAGCTTCTAATAGTTATTTTGGCATACTCAATTATGTTTCATTGGCATCTCCAATTTTGTGTTAACTCATAGACAATGTAATGCAAATTAGACCTTGTCTTCTAGCATTGTAGGCTTAGTTGAATAGAGTGGATAACTGAAGAGAACTACTAGAAAAGTATATGAGTAAATAAACTATTCATAGCATGTGATAATTAACATGACGAGATTAAGGAGATTTGTAGTATAAACAGCTACTGTATAATAGAAAAACTTCTCACATAATAGATGTCAGCCCAGTTGATTAGAAACAATAAGAACTAACATCTTTCTAAATTAAGGAGTGTGGGGATCATTGTTTGCTGTTTAACCTGCTGTGTGCAATTGCCAGCTTGAATGTTAAATCCAACTTTCAATTTTTGGCTGACTTCAGTAAAAGTCTAGTGTTTAACAAGGAGCCTTTCCTTTCTTTGAATACTGAAGTGAGGAACTGAGACCCTTGATGTGAGTACTGGACACTTTTTACATTGTTAAGGTAGAACCAGAACTAAAGGTATTCCTGGTTGGTTGTGTTGTGCTTTTACAAAGTGGCATTGAAAATTATAAAGTGCTTTGCAGATTAAGTTCAGTTCAGTAGTTTGGCAACCATTTATAGAGTATGTGTGATGCATATAAGCCCAGTGTTAGACTCAGTGGGTGACAGAATGAGTAAGAGATAATTCCTACCTGTAAAAAGTTAGACATAAGAATAGCCACAATTAGCATTCAAATGTGATTGAGTTGGTTTATTCCTTTTCTGATAGTTATTAAGCACTAGTTAAACCAGACATTGTGGTAAACTGTAAATTCAGAAATGGCTTTGAAGGATTCAGTCAAATGGATAAATTTGGCATATGGAAAAATAACTGCATTATGACATTGATAAAGGTCCCATAGAGAGGGAAGTATTGAAGTGAGTCCCAGCAGTATGTCAGCCCACCTAGGCCTGGGTGCTGGGTTTACAAAACCTCTGCCTTTATAGAACTTTGATCTGAATTTTGTAAATTTGGCAAATGAATAAGCAGAGGCCATTTCAGAAGAAATAACCAATGGGGAGACACAGAAGCAAGAGAAAGGATGGCATATTTGGGCAGCTAGGAGAGCTGGACGTGACCTAAGAGTAGGACACTTGAAGGAGGTTCAGAGTAGAAGAAGGTGGAGTGTGGTTGAGGATATGAAGGGCTAAGTCCCAAAGGCCTTAGCTTAGAAGGTAAAATATATTTAGTATATTTAAGGAGTATAAATACATGGCTAATGAACAAGAGGCTGTTAAAACTAATTAGGCAAAATGAATTTAATATGTATAAAGGAAATAACTGCATATTGAACAAAAGATTTATTCCAGAAAGGCAAGTTTGGGTCTGCACATTAGAAAGTCTATTAATGTAGCCACAAGAGTAGCTTAAAGTTTAAAAAGCTACATTCTAAAAGATAAATTTATTGAAATTCACCCATCTTTTATGGTAACACATAGAATAGAAAGGAAATAACTGAGACCTGACAAAGGGCATCTGTGAAAAACCTCTAGCAAGCATCATTTGATGATGATGATGATGATAATGTTGCTGCTGTTAGGTGTGATTGAGTTGGTGTCCAACTCATAGCGACCCTACGTACAACAGGCAAAAAACTGTTATCAGTGCTTCTCTGCTATTCATAGGGTTTTCAGTGGCTGATTGTTTTTTGGGAGTGAGTTGATGGGTCTTTCTCCCATCATACTTGATAGAGAGACATTAATAGTCATCCTTTAAATGTCAGCAACAGTATGGTATTAAGATGTCCATTGTACCTCATCTTTTTGCACTGCATTGAATCTCTACTGAAGGTACTAAGCAGTGCAATAAGGCAAGAAAAAATTACAAAGCCAAAAAGAAATGACCAAGTGGTCATTCCAGAGAGTCAATGTGAATATGTTCTTGGAAAATTCAAGAGTCCACAGATAAATTTTTTGAATTTATAATAGTTTAGTAACTCTAAGGTTGATATAGTAAAATCAGGTGTTATTCTGAACTAGTAGCACATAATAAAAATGTAGTAGCATTTAAAAATAGGTAAAAAGCTACTGTAAGAGTAAATATTTAAAAGAAGAATGAGTTTGTGAGTAAGTTAGCTTTCTCTTATTGTAATAAATATCTGACATAAATCAAATTAAAAGGAGGAAAGGTTTATTTCGGCTCATGATTTCTAAGGTTTTAGTCCATGGTTGCTTGGCCCTGTTGGTCTGGCCCTGTGGTGGTAACGTGTTAGAGGAAGCCTCTTCACCTCATGACAGCCAGGAAAAAAAAAGAGACAAAAAGGGACCAAACTCTCAATACCCCCTTCAAGGGCATGCTTCCTTAATGTCCAAATTTCACTAGGCCCAACATCTTAAAACTTCTACCACCTCCCAATAGTACAATGAACTGGCAAGCAAGACTTTAATACATGGGCCTTTGGAGACATTTAAGATTCAGGCTACAGCAGGAAGGCAAGATCTTTAAATTGAGTTATTTATATTGAAAGATGTCAAAGAAGATACAACAACAGCGTAAATGTGGGGACATAGTTATGTCATGGAGAAAAAGATTGTTTCTTATAAATATGTCAGTTAACCTATATTAATATATACGTTCATTGTCAATTTTAAAATAGCCTGCAGGTTATCATTTTGTTTTATGGAAACAAGTTAATTCTAAAATCTATTTAGAAATAAAGAGTCAAGAATAATTAAGATAGCTAAGCATGGTGGCTCACACTTGTAATTCTAGTGACTCAGGAGGCAGAGGCAAGAGGATTGCAAGTTTGAGACCAGAGGCAGCCTGCATAACTTAGGGAGACCCTGTCTCAAAATAAAAAAGTAAAAAAAAGTGGGCTAGGGGTGCTCCCCCTCCCCTCCCCCCCTGTACTACAAGAAAAAAAAGAAGAAATAGGTAAGATATTCCTGAAGTAGTGCTTGTTCTACAAGATACTAAGACTTGATATAGGAGCTGAGGGTATAACTCAGAAACAGACCATTTGCCTGGCATGTGTATGACCCTGGGCTTGATCCTCAGCCCTGCCAAAAAACAAAAACAAAAACAAACAAAAACTTAGTGTAAAACTTTAATAATTGTGATAGAATAGTATTTGTCAAGGACAAATAGATAATGGAAGAAGATGAAGGCACAGAACATCTGTGTTATTGTTGTTGGGTGCTGTCAAATTGGGTCTGAATCAAGGCAGCTCTATGTACAATGGAATGAAACCATAGAAACCTGATATATGACAGAGTTGATGTACAAATCATATAAGGAAATGGGATACTTTTTAAATAGTGTTGGAACTATTTAGCTACATGAAAAAAATTAGTTTATTACCCCATACCATATTTTTTTAAAAATTCAAAATGGATTAAAGATTTTATTGTGAAAAGCAAAACTTAAGCTTTTAGAATAAAATATTAGAAAGTATTTTGACCCCAATCTTTTTTAACTAGATGCCAAAAGCACAGTTGTTGAAGGAAAAGGTTAATACATTTGTTTATATTAAAATTAAGATATTTTCCTTGTTGTTTATAGCTAAAAGAAATATAAAGACTACATAGTTATGAGTACACAGAAGATATTTCTAACACATATAAAGTACAAAGGAATTATCACAGTAATACATTCATTCATATATGTTAATACATACATATGTAAATGTGGAAAAGATAAATGGGCAAAACAAAGTGCCATTTCATAGAAGAAAAATGAATTACCACACTAAACAGTTATCAACAAGGAAATGCAAATTTTAAAACTACATTGCTAAAATTGTAATTGTTGGACAAAATGAGGTATACTACCATCTGTGTACCTCTGTGATAATTGTCAGCACATCTTCAGTAAAGGGCCAGATAGTAGATATTTTGTGCTTTCCCCGGCCAGAATAACCTGTTTGACATGCATACAGCTTTGCTATTATAGTGCAAAAGCAGCCATAAGCCATACATAAAATGAATGGGTATGGCTATGTTCCCACAAAAATTCATTTACAAAAATAGTAGTTTGTCAACCCTTGCTCTGTAACACCAAAGTTAATGAATTATTAATACATTATCATGCATGAGTCTTAAAAACATGTTGCATTTAAAAAGTGGCAGAAGAATAATTGTGGTATGATTTCATTTATGTAAACTCAGAGGTAGACATTTAAAAGATATAGATTTCTGAGTTTTACCATGGTTACTGGGACTTCACTAATTTTGAATTCTGCCCTTGACATTTATAGTCTGTGGCTTTGACCAAATCACCTAACTTTTTGTTTATTTGTTTATTTTTGAGACAGTCTTGCTATGTAGTTTAGGCTGGCCTCCAATTCGTGATTCTCCTGTCTCAGCCTCCTGTGTGCTGAGATAACAGGCATGGGCTATCATGCCTGGCCAAATTATCTAACTTTTTAAAGTTCAATTTGGTGTTATTTTTGTTGTCATTTTTCAGCACAAACATAAACTAGTGCTTTGAAATAGATGTAGAATATTTGTGATACAGATAATTGAACACGGTAATGAATAAAAAGGAGTATGGAGATTTGTTCATTGAGCTAAATTTATTCATTCTTATAGATAATTCCTTTCCAGGTTGATGATGGAATATTTATTCTACCTTCCCATAGACCTGAGTACAGATGACATTGTTCATGAGGTAGTTCACCAGCATTTTCCCATCTTTTAATTTTTTTGTGATTGTGCTTTCCTTTTCATCCCACCCCAGATATTGAACCAATACACCATCTATAAAGTTGCAGTCTTGAGTTTTTCGCTATCAGCTGTAATTTGTTCAGACTTCTCTCTCAGGTACAAGAAAACTATTTTTTCCAAAGTATTCTTAGTTTTTATGGTGAGGTTTTTGCCATCACAAATGATAAATACACACAATCTGGATTAGCCATCGAATTCATTTTTATAGTCCTACTCCTATTTTTTTTTATTATTAGAAATTTTTAATGTACATCATAATGTGATTCATTTTGACATGCTTTTCGTTGTGACAATTTTCATATATGCAATTTGATAAGCATTATTCATATAGGTTACCCCTTACCCTCCTCTATGTTTCCCCCCTCCCCCCTTCCTATCTAAGTTTCCCATCCAAGTCTTCTCTATCTTTTACTATATA
>VMDO01008582.1:0-10393 GCA_007922755.1 Pedetes capensis
ATTGTCAGTGCTTCTCTGCTGTTCATAGGGTTTTCAATGGCAGATTGATTTTTGGGAGGGGGTTGCCAGGTCCTTCTCCCAAGCCTACAGCTTCTGGTGTTCCCAGGTGGTCTCCCATCCAGGTACTAACCAGGCCCGACCCTGCTTAGCTTCCAAGATCTGACGGGATCGGATGCCACAGGGCTACAGCTGCAGGCATAATTGATCTTAGGCACATGTTAATCTGTTCAAGTTTTCAGAGCCAAAATTGAGACTCAGATAAAATGCTCTACATTTACTGAGCCTGTATCATTGTCAGTGGCATGATGCGGAGGCTCAGAATTGAAGACCATGTGATGTAGTTGCTTCTCCTTCCCAGCCTTGTGAGGCAGGGAGATGAGGCAGACACATTAGCAAATGACCACAGAGAGTAGGAAAACTGCCATATAAAGTGCTACAGGAGGCCAGGCGCAGTGGCATGCACCAGCCATCCAGGCAACTCAGGAGTCTGAGGCAGGACGATCACAAGGTCAAGGCCAGAGGCAGCCTATGTAACTTAATGAGACCCTGCCTCAAAATAAAAAATTTTAGAAGGAGGACAGGGGTTCAGCTTAGTGGGAGAACACTTGCCTAGCATGCAGAAGACCATGGAGTCAACCAAGTCCCCCCATCAAGTCCTAAATAAATAAACTGCTAGGGGACCCCCACTAAGCCCTATATAAATAAATAAATAAATAAAGTGCTATGAGATCACTCAAAGACAATTACCTAGGAGGGGACACTCTTTAGAAAAAGTGACATTGTTCTGGGAATTAAAGAGTGATTAGAAACTGACCAGGACTCAGTTTGAGAGCTTAGGATGGGAAGGGAGTGTGGCCAAGGCAATTACAACCCGGAGCAGAGGAATCGTGTCAGCTGAAGCACTGAGGTAAGGGAATACATGTTGTGTATTCTGCTTCCAAAGGCTTGTGGTGAGGCCGGAAAAATAGGACAGACCAGGCTGCAGGACATCTGTTTTGTCATGCGAAGGAGCTTGTAATTAATTCCTTAGGCGAGAAGGAGAATCATATCTGTGTTTTGGGTTTTTTGTTGCTGCCGTTGTTTGTTTTTTGAAAAACACTGGTGAGACTAGAAACTGGAATAAAATGAAGAAGTACCTGGAAGGAGAGAGAGATACTTGTAGTGAGGGAAAAACATTTATAAACATACCTGCTTGTGTCCAATATCAAAATCAGTGAACCTGGTGAACTTCTTATCCTATAAATTCTTTTGACCAATGGAGTTTTAATGAATTGGCTCACTTGCAACAAAGACAGAGAAGGAAAAGGAGAGAAGAAAAGAAAGAAGTGACTCTGAGGTGTCCATGAGAGGACAGAGACTTCCCACTGACAGTTGGAAGCACAGTTGTGTCTCTTGAGAGACTGGCCTCACACAGCTCAAGGGCAGAAGACCAAGGAAGTGTCCAGCACGTTGGGTCTCCTGCTGTCCATGAGTTGTAGGGTTTCTCTTTTAATGAGCTTTGAATACAACATTGTCACTATGATGCTTATTCAATGTCAACACAGAATTTTCTTTGCTTCATCCTGGCCATCATGTTCTGTATTACCCAGGAGTAGAAAATCATGTCATCATCATCCTTCAAGACAAAGCTTAAGTTCAGACTAAAGCCAAAACACAAAACAAGACGAACAAACAAAAAACATAACTATTGGGCTGGGTGCGGTGGTGCACACCTGTAATCCCAGCATTCAGGAGGCTGAGATAGGAGGATGGCTAATTCAAGGCCATCATGGGCTACATAGCGAGATCCTGTCTCAAAAAACAGAAACAGAAAACCAATAATAACAAAGACCTAATTATTTTTAATATTCAGATAATATTACTATTGAGACCATATCTTTCCTCTCTTGCTTTTTTTTTTCTCAATACTTCAGGATGTACCCAGGGCCCCACATATACTTTGCAAGTGCTCTACCACAGAGCTGCACCAGCCACCCCATTTTTCATTTTTGATCTTGAGACAAAGTCTCACTAAATTGCACAGGCTGCCTCTGGCCTTGAACTCAAGATCCTCCTGGCTCCACCTCTCTCGTCGCTGGGATTACAGGCATGGGCCACAATGCCCAGTTCCCTCCATCACCTTTTACATGGGCTCAAAGAAGAATGAAATTATGACCTTGGCAGCTAGATGGATAGACCTGGAGTCCATCATCTTAAGTGACACAACTCAGTCTCAAAAAAAAATATTGCATGTTTTCGCTTATATGCAGAAGCTAAATATGAAGGTTACTGGGAATTTTTAGGTGTTCTGTTAGATTTTGTACATCTTTATTACTTTTTTATTATTTATTATCATTATTTTTATTGATTGCTTGGTAAAAAAAAATTTCCAAAAGATTAGAATTCTTTACTTTTAGAAGGGACTTGTATTCACATTTTAAATTTGTGTAATGAACTTGAGTCCTGTATTTTTATTTTATTTATTTATTTATTTATTTTTTGCTATATTGATCTGTTTTTCCTTTTGTGATAAGAATCATCCTGTTTTAATTATTTGTTTGTTTTCCTTGACATCTCTGGTGTTGACCATACTGACTGGTATGTAATATGTGTTCAATTCATCTTTATTGGCTTGCATTAAGTTTATAGTATTTACAAATAAAAAATAATAATAATTGTCTTGAGTTGAAGTAAAGACACACCAACTGAAAATAATTTTGAAAGCTGTTTGTGGAAGAGAGAAAATATATTCACATTATTTCCTCTCCCCCCGCCTTTTTGGTAAACGTTGATCGGGTACAAAATAACACAGCATTGGCTTTTTCCATTATGCAACTATTACATCACTTCTGGTTGTACTTTTATCAACTCACGAGGTTTATGGAGCCTTTTGACTAATATGTAGTAAAACTCATATACGTATTTGGGTTATGTTTCCCTATTTTCCCATGTACTTGTGAATATTCACATTACTTCCAACAACAGAACTGAGACCAAAGAGTGCAACCTGCAATGAGTAGCATTTTGCCCCACAGCATAGGAGTCCAGGACCTGCCTTGCAGAGGCAAGCGTTCCCATTGAGATGTTGTTCAGCAGGAGCAATCGGCTAAACTAGGGAAAAGAGAGTCCTGTAAGGAAGAGGTGATGGAATACTGTGGTCTAGCCTAGTGTGATGATTCTAAGATTTTAATAAAAGGGTTTGACTAATGTGTGAGCAATCCCACGTCAAGTGTATAAGAATGTTTTTCTATAGTTGGTTTATGACTTATGCGTTTCGGAGGGCGGGCTTACACTATGCTTCTGTGTACGTGGTGTGTGTGTGTGAATCTCTAATGAACAGCTCACCATGAGTCACATTGTTCTCTCCCACTTTGATATCATTAGTATATTTGTAAATAATGCACAAGTCTTTGGGGATAATTACCAGGTCGCCAGCTCCATCCTATGTGGGTAGTAAGCACTGATTTTATATATATATGTATATAATATATACATATATATGGAGAGAGACAGAGAGAGAGAGAGAGATACAGATATGATCTATCATTATGAATAGCCTGCAGCAGTACCACTGTGGCATCAGATCTCAGAAGCTAAGCAGGGTCACAGCCTGGTTAGTACTTGGATAGGAGACCACTTGGGAGGCACTATAGGCTTGGGAGAAGGACCCGGCAACCCACTCCCAAAACACAATCAGCCATTGAAAACCCTGTGAACAGCAGAGAAGCACCATAATGCTGTTTCACCTGTTGTAGGTAGGTAGGGTTGCTTTGAGTTGAACACTGACTCAATAGCATCTAACAACAACATCGTTATAAATAAATATCATGTGTTCCTCCTGTTTAAATATAAAAATCTTGCCAAGTGCTGTGGCACATCCCTGTAATCCCAGCAACTCCGGGCCAAGACCAGAGGATCACAAATTCCAGGTCAAAGGCAGCCTGTGTGACTTACTAAGACCCTGTATCAAGATAAAAGAGTAAAAAGTGGGCTGGGAGTACAGCCCAGTGGGAGAGCGCTTGCAAAGCGTGTGTGAGGCCTTGAGTTCAACCCTCCAGTACCAAAAAGCAAAAAAAAAAAAAAAAAAAAAAAAAAAAAAAAAAAAAAAAAAAAAAAAAAAATCTTGCTACTCCTGTGATGACAACTGGAGCCCTTGATCTAAGGAACCTTTGGGAAGGAAATTTTGAAAGATCTTTTCATGTTAATGAAGCTATATATATTTAGAGTTTTTTAATAATGTGCCACAAGAAGAAGACAGCAAAAAGCTTAGTCTTCCATGCAGGCTGTAGACATTTGGTTTCTAGATTCATGACACGCTAAGAGTGGATCCTTTTCTGCGCCCCTCAGCCCAATGCGGACTGCATGGACGACCTGCCCACCGACTTCGAGGGCTCGCTGGGAGGCCCGCCAACCAACCAGATCACGGGCGCCAGTGACACCACGGTGAACGAGAGCTCCGTCACCCTGGACCCCGGAGTGCGGATGGTGGGGGACACGCAGGTGGCGCAGGATGCGGACTCCGCGCCCCAGGACGGAGACGCCGTCTTCACCACTAACCGTAAGTCCCGCTGCGCTGCCCAGTCCAGGATCGGGTCGCCCAGCTTTCCTTAGTCAGTTGAGTTTGACCCTGCCGGGCTCAGCAGTCAGCCCGCTGCGCCCTTGCAGCCCAGTTTCACAGTGCCCGAGACAGAGGGGGCTGGACCCGACCCCGGGCCGCACCCAGGCACCTGTGCGCTCCTAGCTCACCGCAGAGCCCTCTCCACCTGCCCTTCCTGGCCCCTAAGGCAGCCGGGGGCGTGGCCTCTGAGGGCAGAGGGTGCTGAGCGACACCACAGGGGACACAGCCCACTCGAGAGGCTCTGTCCAACACACTGGGGTGCCCAGCGCTTGCAGAGCTGGCTGGGCTGCTTGCAGGAGGTGGCTCTCCCGCTGCTGTGGAGCTCAAACTTACATGGTATTTCATTTATTTATTTAATTTTAATTGTTGCATTTCATTTTACCTATTTTATTTTAGCATTTCTTTACTTTCTTTTTTTTTTTTTTTTTTTTTTTTCTGGTACTGGGGGTTGAACCCAGGGCCTGGAGTTTGCATGCTTTGCAAGTGCTGGACCACTGAGCTGCACCCCCAGCCCATTTTTTTACTTTTTGAGACAAGGTCTCACCAAGTTACACAGACTGCCTCTGGTCTCAGACTTATGATCCTCCTGCCTCTGCCTCCCAAGTCGCGGGGATTACAGGCATGCGCCACCGCACCTGGCCCCGTTTTACTTTATTTTATTTTAGAGACAGGGTGTCTCTATGTTGCCCAGGCTGGCCCCAAGTTCCCAGGCTCAAGCAGTCCCCTGCCTTAGGCTCCTGAGTAACTGGGGCTACAGAGGTGCTCGACCAGAACCAGCTTCAACAACAGCCCCCCTTTAGATGGGCATTTATACAGCAGACTAAACCCCTGAACAGACTGGCTCTGTACATTTAAATATCTTTGGAGTATTCTCCTGTCATCTCCTGCGTAGATGGCCACTGAATCCTGTTCTGTTTGATGGTAATGATCATAAAAATATGAAAATATGAGCCTCAAGATTGAAGCTGAAATCTAAAGGAGCTAGAGCTGCGTCCAATGTGGTAGGAATTAAAATTTCAGAGACTGTTAGGGAAATCAGCATGTAAATTAACTGAGGTTCAAAGTTAAAAGAGTGGGTGGCTAATACAATTTTTAAACAAAGTGTATTTCTGTCCCTTGATAGAATTATTCACTACAAAAAATGTGGAAATATAAAAAGCAGATTAAAGCATCTTGGGATAGTTCCTTTTAAGTCAGCCTCTCCTTTTTTTTTCTTTTACATACTTGTGATTTTTATAGAACCTATTAAATTATGCTAAAATACAAAGATCGGTATTTTTCTGATGAAGCAACAATGTTAATTGTCAAAGATTTGAAACATAAAGAGTAAAAAAGAATAGAAAACCAGTCAGAGCACCATTATCCAGAAAAAAATTGACTTTTAACATTGTGGCCTATTTCCTGATTGTCTTTTATGATAGAATTGAGACAACCCTACAGAATTTGAAACCGAGTATCCTAACCTTAGCATTTTCTCAGGACTTCAACAGAAAGTAACAGGAAGAGGAACTGGGTGATAAATGTGCGCCATGCCAGGCTTATTAGCTTTAGGGAAAGAACTGTTTTACTTAAAAACTTGACTTTTAGAGGATAAGGATCTCAGTGTTGAAATGTTGACCAATAGACATTTAAAATTCCTTAAGGATTGATTTTGATTCCTTTCCTTTAAAGGTCTAGACTGTTAACTGGTCCATATTAATATATAATGCAAGCCATATATGTGATGCTAAAGTTTCTATAGCCACGCTACAAAAACAAGAAGCAAATGGGTAAAGCTCATTTGAATGATATACTGTATTTTTAACTCAATATATCCCAAATATTTTACAAATATTCTTCTTTGTACTCAGTCTTTAAAATCTGGAATATATTTTATGCTTACAGCACATTTGAGTTTAGACTAGCTGCATTTAAAATGTTGAGTAATTAATATGTGGCCAGTGGGTACCATATTGGAGAACAGTGATCCAGAATCTCACTAATTTAATATGAGACCCTTGAAGATTCTTTGTGTTTTTACCAAGATAAACTTCTGGTTTTTACCATGAGAAAATTGCTGCCCAGAGGAGTAAATGTCTGACCTAGATGAAACAGTAAGTTGTCTTTTCAGGGTACAATGGCCTCATGATTTTTCTATTTACGGCGCCCCCTGCTCCCCATCAGACACCAGACCACTAAGGACCTCACTGAAGGACGTGGAAGACCTGGCTGCATTTTGCTAGCAGTTCAAAAAATTTAAGGCAGAAGCATTTCTTATGCCTGTAAGAACAAAACAAAAATTGGATCATTATCCTCGCTTGCAATGCAATGATTATTTGATTTTCAGGAGACAGAGTATCATCTGTCAGATGCCTTATTTTTTAAAATGACTTTATACTTCCTACAGCTCAGTAAAGCCCAGATGACAAATGAAAAAGCATTTTAATTTAATGTGGGTTAAATAACATCCAAAATGAAGTAGATGGAAAGACATCATGGGCTCAAATACATCCAAAAATGAAATAGAAAATTACAATCTGTATCCATGTGACTCATAACCGCTAAAGTATTTTTGTGTAAAATACAATCAGAGTGTTTAGGTCAGAGCAGGCATTTGTTAGATGTTGATTGAAGGCCTTGAGGTGAACTTGTTTAGTCTGTGCTTGAAACGGAGACCTGTTAGCAACAAAAGAAATGCCAGGTAATGTCAAGGAAGGTATTGGTAAAGATGAGAGAAGGAGGCGGGGTGAATAAGACCATATCCAAAATCAGAAGCCTGGTGGCCGATGTGAATGTGACTTTTCTCACCAAATATTTTCCTAGCCCACCTATTTCTGATTAGTTTCATTTATTGGGATTTTAACAGAAATTTGACACACATAACCATTAACATAATGGCTATAGATTCCTTACAGGGAAAATTCTCCATACAGGTTTGCTAATTGCCCTCCTCAAACAAATGTGTAATCAATAAATGAAAAACAAATGTGTCACTAAATGGGTGAAAATATTCAAGTTCTTATCAACATCATTATAACCAGCTCTCTGAAGCTATGTAAAACTAATTTAGATGAAGACAATGCTGCTGTAAGTCACAAATAAAGAGCCCAGTGGAGGCGGGTTCTGGTTTTTCTCCAGAGTACCCTTGCCCTCCCCACATCTCTACAGACCCAGGAAATTACAGCAAAGGAAGAAATCATAGCAGGTAACAAATACGTAGCACCAACTATGCACCAGGCCTCCCTCCCCCCATGAAGCCTGTTTCATGTATTACCCTGCAGCTGCCCTTTGTGGTAAATATTCTTTTTATCCTCATTTTACTGATGCAGAGAAGGAGGCACCGAGAGATTAAAGTAACTGACCTCAGGTCACAAGCTGGTGGGTGACAGGTGGAATTAGCATTCAGCCAGGCCTCTGGCTGCAGACCTGTGTATGCTCAGGGTGAACTGGGAAGGTAGGGCAGGGGTGGGGGGTGCTAACAGTTGCTTGCCCATTTCTCATTTAGTTTATTCATTTCCTGCTTTTGCAAATCTCTTGTTGCTGTTGTTAGGTGCCGTCGAGTTGAGTCCGACTCATAGCAACCCTTTGTACAGCACACTGAAACACTTCCTGATTCTGTGCCAGGCACACAATCTTATTTATGGCAAATCTCTTAGAAGATCGAAATTTTACTCTCATTCCTACCTCTGTTCCTCTTTTCCTGGCCACAAAGCTAGTGTGCAGTAGGGCCAATGCATGTCAAAGTTATTTCGGCATCCACAGGCAGAAGGAGTACAGTAGATTGCCTTTGGGGTGGAGATGGGAAAATCAGGCATTAAGGGATCACCTTCAGCTCCCAAAAAAAAGAGGAAAGCGTTTACAACAGCACGGAAACCCAGGCTTAATGCAGGGCTGACGTTGGGAGAGAGACATTTTTTTTTTTTCCAAGCACAAAGGACTTTATTGTCCGACGCGTCGGGGTCTACTCAGCTCCATCAAACGAGAGAGCGAGAGAGACCCCGAAATGCAGAAGCGAGGGCTTTTTATACCCTTACAGAAGCAAAATGGCGGGTTAGCTGACTGGTACAACTTTGATTGGTCACATTGGTTGCCTTTTAAACTGATTGGTTAAATCAAATAGCAAGGCGCGCGCGGGAAGTGGGGGAGAGAGACATTCTTGATCAAGTATTTTTAATGTTTCTGACATCTCATCTTTTGTAACCTCCCATGGAAGTCCACACCACAGTCTCCCTCCTCCTTTGTGGAGGGGATCATGGGCACGGATGGCCAGTGGCACTTCCTGGCCTTTATCTGCAGGCCTGATCATGCCCAAACACACTTTCCTCCAACTCCCCGAGCTTGGGCTGTTGAGTGTTGTGTTTGCTTCCACAGGGAAGAAGGTTTCTTAGGAACAAAGGGAAGCAAGGTCAACAAATAGCCCTATGCATTTGGAGTCTCCAGGGAGGACTAGAGAAAGACAATGAGAGAGAAGACTTTATTTTTGTCATTGTTGGGTACCAACAAGATGGGTCTGACTCATAGCAACACATTGTGTGACAGAAAAAAACACTACTGAGCACCGCGCCATGCACACGACCTTTTTTATGTATGAGCCCAATGTTGTAGCCACTATGTTTCTTCTCATTTTTGAGTCATTCCACATCAATAAAAGGAGGCCCCAAGGGCTTTACTCTATTCCTGTCATTAAGGTCAAATGTACTTTGAGGCAGCAGCTCTCCGTCAGTGTTTCTTGAATGCCTGGGGGGGGCTCATTTTCCTGCACTATATTAGTACTTCTCTGCTATTCATAGAGTTTTCAATAGCAATTATTTCAGGCGTGGGCTACTGGGTCCTTCTCCCTAGTCTATCTTAGTTTGGAAGCTCAACTGGCACCTATCTGCCATGAGCGGCCCTGCTGGTATCTGAGATACCAGTGGCATAGTTTTCAGCATCACAGCAACGCGCAAGCCCCACAGCAAGACAAGCTGACAGACACCTTCAGTGCCTCTTGGCATCATCTTAGGGCCTGGAGCCTTCCCTTTATTTTTCAGAGAGGTTGTTAACACCACCATCCACTCCCTTATTTCCCTTTGGAGGCACTCCAGAGCCCTATGGTGCTGCCCATAGATCATTGCCCACCCCCATCCTTCCACCTCAAGTTGGAGGGAAGCAAAAGTCAGTCCTGGGTGGAGACAAACGTGGGCAGAATCAAGAAATCCCACATCTGCCCCAGGACACACAGAGTTCTCGGCAGGATGCCTGCAGCCAGGAGAGCTGGTCTTCTAGCTGTGCAGAAGGACACACGAGGCACATGCATTACTGCAGAGGCTGATAAAACCCGGCAGCTGAAGGGCAAGTTGGCGTGGGTTTCCTCTGGGAAAGGTCCCTTGCTAGGTCCCCATCAGCTTCGATCCTGGGGGAAGAGTAGAGCGTGTGCTGTAAGGTCCCTGCAAGGTCCCCATCAGCTCCGATCCTGGGGGAAGAGTAGAGTGTGTGCTGTAAGGTCCCTGCAAGGCCCCCATCAGCTCTGATCCTGGGGGAAGAGTGGAGAGTGTGCTGTAAGGTCCCTGCTAGGTCCCCATCAGCTCCAATCCTGGGGCAAGAGTGGAGCGTGTGCTGTAAGGTCCCTGCAAGGTCCCCATCAGCTCCAATCCTGGGGGAAGAGTGGAGCGTGTGCTGTAAGGGCCCTTGCTAGGTCCCCATCAGCTTCGATCCTGGGGGAAGAGTAGAGCGTGTGCTGTAAGGTCCCTGCAAGGTCCCCATCAGCTCTGATCCTGGGGGAAGAGTGGAGCGTTTGCTGTAAGGTCCCTGCTAGGTCCCCATCAGCTTCGATCCTGG
>VMDO01008582.1:10493-83083 GCA_007922755.1 Pedetes capensis
GAGCGTGTGCTGTAAGGTCCCTGCAAGGTCCCCATCAGCTCTGATCCTGGGGGAAGAGTGGAGCGTGTGCTATAAGGTCCTTGCTAGGTCCCCATCAGCTCCGATCCTGGGGGAAGAGTGGAGCATCTGCTGTGTTGAACACATGTGGCAGAGATGTCATCACAGGACATCCTTCCTTCGGCCACGCTGACACGCAGCGCCCCTGCCCCTGTGTGAGAATTCCAGTAGACTGCGGAGTCGCCTGTTTTCTCTTAGACAATGACAGTTCTGGAAGTCCCTGCAGGTCCCAGCACACACAGAAGCAAATGTGGCCTTTGGCTGGATGCTTTCCCTTCCAGTGCCTGCGTCTCGGGACCAAAGGCTCTCTGTTGCTTACTCGCCAGGTCTCCTGCAGCCCCTCTACCTCCAGCTGCCCACCCCTGTGGTCCTCGACCCTTCCTGGAGCTCCTTTCAGCTACAGTCCATGCTGACTCCAGTCCAGCTGCCCCCCAGGGGACCACCCTTGTGGGGACACTAAAGTCCCATCTCCTGGTCCTCCAGCAGCAGGCAGGAGAGGACCTGAGACCACACGCGGCTTTAGCTTTTCTGGCGTTTGAGTCCACCGTGGCTGAGTCCCACCTTCAGGGAACACAGAGGCAAATTCCTCTGCAGATTGCCTGGGAGCAACCCCTCAGGCCTGGAGGTGGGAGGGTCCCCTTCCCAAGCCTTTGGCTAAAAGAGTGGGATTCGGCATGACAACGCTGTGTCCATAGACAGTGTCTGTCTCTTGCCTTCCTTTTCTTCTCCCCTTCTTTATTGCCTCTAAGAGGATCATGGGGCTGGGATTTAGCTCCATTGGTAGAGCGCTGCTCTGCAGTCTCTAAGGTCCCAAGTTCAATTCCCAGTGCTGCAAAAATGGGAGAAGGATGTAGCAATCCACTCCCAAAGCAATCCCAAAATAATCAGCCATTGAAAACCCTATGAGGGTCGCTATGAGTCAGAGAGGATTCAACAGCGCCTAACAACAAGAGGATCATGGGGTAAAGAATGATAAAAGAGGTTCCTGTTCCTACCCATTGTTTGTCCCACAATGGGAGCAGAGGGCGGGGTAAAGGTAGAAGAGTCTGTCTCCTGCTTTTTGGCTATCTGCATCTTTTCAGGGGAAACCTAGGGAAGAGCCCCCAGGAGAGTACAAAAGAATTAGGTCCTGCGTGTCTTGCTGATCCTGCCTGAGAACTGCATTCTTAGTTGGTGTCACTGCTCCGCTGCAGTCCCTAGAGACAGGTCAGCTCATCAGGGTGGGTGGAAAGATGTTTATGGATGCTTGTCGTCTTCAAAACGTGCTCATGAGACAGAAAAAATCGCTGTTAAACCACTGTTGAATTTGCCAGATTAAAAAAATTGTCATTTTCATGTCAACTCTAATGGCTGCCACTGCAACCACCCAGAACTCCCCAGGGATTCACACTTCAAAGCAATTATGGAAAAAACTTCCAAAGAGTTCATTCGGAGACTTGTGTTTAGTCTCTGAAATAATTCTCTTTCTCTGATTTGAAGAACTCAGTGGAAACCTCTCTGGAAATTCTTCACTGCTAAAAACATATTCTCTTAAAAGCAGACCAGAAGCGACACTCACCCACATTTCTTAAGTCACCCTGGTTTTCTTAGAGTGCAATTGACGAAGCATTCAGAATGTTTATATGCAAATTTTTAAATGCCTCCTGGTTGGCTCCGGCCCCACCCTAATTGTGAAATCAAGAGACAGAAGACGCCTCCAGGACTTTTAAAAGGAACCTGCACTTGAACAGCCCAGGGAAAGAGGGGGCGTTGGCGTGAACATCACACTTCAGATATGTGACTGCACATCGCTGCATTTGCAAAACAGCAACTTCCAGGATTTGCATGACTGTAAAGTGTATAGCAGAAATAGACGCATGTAGATAAAGCATTGCAGTGTGCGTGAGGGACTTGTCAGAGGGATTAGCCCCATCTGCCTGTTTGCTTTGCATTAAAGCCAGAAATGGCAGAGCTGGGTAAATACTTACGGGTAAATAGGCAGGCTGGACCCAGCCGTGGGAGTGATTTCTCTTGGTGCCCATAAGATTCCCATTAGCCTGGAAAGATGATTGCTTTGGTTTGTAAGCATATTCCATTGTGGTGGACAAAAGAATCTGCCAGCCCCATTTAAGATCTTAGACCCTTCTGTCATCTTCCCTGTAGGAAATAGTGAAGCATCAGTGGACTGCTTCTGTCCAAAATGAAGCATTTGTGGACTGCCACACTGCCGGGGTCTCTTAATATGTCAGGTCCCTGGAGCAACTTCAGCGCCTGGTTTTGGAGCCGTCCAGGGCTCCGGCTCCATGGCAGCCTCAGCAGAGGGCCAGCTGTTCTGAGGAGCAGAGTTCCTTACAATAAGCGCAGCTCGATGGGACCCCGACGGCAGCTGTCCAGCCCACAGCCCACAGGGGTGTCCGTGACAGCGTTCCTCCTCCATGGACCACACTTGCCAATCTAAAAAGGCTGGCTCAGGGCCAGGCTCCCCGGGGTTTCCTGCCTTGTGTTTCTGGTGCCTTCAACAGGGGGGATTGAGGATCTGCAGGTTCACAAACATCCTGGGAGGAAATTACTCCGTTTTGACCACAGGTATATTGCCACGCGGAGCACTCGAGCCTGGCTATGACACCGCCCACCTGGAAGAAACTTCTCTTCCAGAACGGTGTCTGCCAGCAGGCAAAATCTATTCGTGGCTGGGATTGTCTCCAATGCTCTGAGTTACTCAGTGACAGGACCATCTCTGAAATGCCTCACAATACTACCTCAATTTCAATATGTGTGGCCCAGGAGCTGTTAGGAGAGGGAGCCGGGGACAGGGCCGTGGGGCAGAGAGGTGCTTTATCACACACTTCACACTGCGCGTGGACCTCATCATCCAGGCAGCGGCTGATGGCAGGAAGCAGGGGCGGCAGCTCGGCCCTTTCTCAGTGTTTGAGCCACATCAGGGGTAAGCAAGAAGACGTTTCCATTTGCATTCCAGTTCTAAAGTAAATCGTGAGGAAGTTCCATCCTGCAGAGACCAACAAGCAGAAGAGGTGAAAATGCCTTTTGGCTGACATAAAAATGGCGTTGGAAATTCACAGTCTGGGGGTTCACTATGTGCTCGTGTTTCCGGAGCAAAATCCGATGGTTCAGAAACAGAGCAAGTGTAATGACCAGAATATCCCTAAAGCTACTTGAGTATGGTGACATCTTGGGAACACAACTAGCCAGAGGCAGGACACCTGGGCCTGAGGCCTGCTTTGGCCTGTAGTGATGGCAGTGACTTTTCTACTGGTAATTGTCCTAGCAGGTGACTTCCAAGATCCTCTCCAGACCCCAGCTCTGCGATGAAGCTGAGAATCCCCATCTTGGCAGGGCTCCGAGTCTCACTGGGAAGGGCCCAGGTGTCACACCCACACTTGCAGCCGGTCTTGCCACCCTCCTCCAACACCACCAAGCCAGCCTCACGGGGGACTGTGCCCTCAGCACCTCCGCGCCCATTCTTTACGACTCCAGAGGATTGCGGGACAGCCGGCATCTGCCCGTCTTCCTATAAGGCAGACGGCGGGGAAAACGTGCGTGGAGGCGGCTGGAAGAGCAGCACAGCAGGCCTTGGTCCACAGCGGAGCCCAGGCTCCTGCCCCAAGCCCCGGGCTCAGTGGCCTGCCCACAGCGTGGTCTGCAGCAGGACGCGCCTCGTTCTCAGCCAGTCCTGAGCGTAGATTTCAACATCAGCTGTGAGGGCCTGACACGGACACCAAGATATCACACAGAGCCAGGCGCGATGGCACACACCTGCATAGTGTCGCTCGGAGCAACTCTTCTCCATTCTGTTTTAACGATGGCACTGGGTGATGAGCGAACAGTACACAGTGGTGCTGGTGTGAGTCTGGTTTTGGTATTTGTATGTCTGTGATTCACAGCGTGGTATTTAGTCCCACCATCTACACATATGATTTTTGCACGTTTATAATGCTTTGTGTTTTTACAGTAAATACCTCTATATCGTCTTCATTTTCTATTCTCAGGGAAGTAGTGGAAAAAAAATTGGGATGTGGAATTACAAGTACCACATTCAAAGTTGTTGGTTCCAAGTCGAGGAAAAACGCCTTTTCACCTCCCCCCAACTCAGGGTGGTTATGTTATATGTGAATCTGTTCACGTTATCTGTCAAGAAATTTTAAAGCAAACCATTGTTGATCACCTAAGAATAACTCTTGTTGTTGTTGTTAGGTGCCATCAAGTTTGTATCTAACTCATATTGACCCTATGTACAACAGGCGAAACACCATTGTCAGTGCTTCTCTGCTGTTCATAGGGTTTTCAATGGCAGATTGATTATTGGGAGTGGGTTTCCAGGTCCTTCTCCCAAGCATACAGCACCTGTTGTTCCCCGGCAGTCTCCCATCCAAGAACTATCCAGGCTCAACCCTGCTTAGCTTCTGAGATCTGACGGGATCCGATGCCACAGGGCTATGGCTGCAGGCAAGAATAGCTCTAGTTCATCGAAATATTTTTATACTTTATTTGTCACCAAAACATTTAAGCTCCAGACATTTTTGTGAGGATATAGTTTAATTGGTTAGCAGATGGATCCTAAAAAGTACATCTCTCCCTTTACAATTGGGAAGATGAAGCGGAATAAAAATGTTTTGTAAAGAGAAGTTAATAGTTAACATGAATCCACTATTGATGGGGCAAGAATAAGAAATCCGAATATCATCTTTCAAGGATTGGAAGCACCCTCTCTCCTAGCCGAAAAACATGCCTTAAGTTCATCAGCTCATCTTTCTTCCAAAAATCTCCAAGCAAAACTCGCTTCTGTCTCTCACGGTAGAAATAAATACTAATATCCATCCTAAAAGGAAAAGCCAAGGAGCAACATAGTCTTTCCTGCCCTCCTCTAATTGTCTTTCCAAGACAGCACCAGGTGGTTAAACCAGCTTTGTAGAAGAAAGGCAAGAAAAGCACACTTATTCCAAAATAGCACTGAAGAGTTAAAGACATAATTAAAACATGCTCACCTGCGGTGATGTGAGACTCAAGAGCATCAGCACGGGTCTCATCAAAGGAGCCGTGTGGAGTCTGCGAGCGGCAGATTAAAGTCCCACGTTTATCTCTGCTGCATCCCCAAGCCCCAGCAAAGGACTCCTGAAGGACGTAAACCCACATAGACACAGAGAACGGAGAAGAGATTTCAGCAGACCATATATCAACAAATTTTGGGTGATGGCCGAGTGAAAACTCCCTTGGTAAAGTGGAGGAAGCTGAAATCAAAGGCCTCCCAAGGGAGAAGTCCATCCAAAGCAAGGAGTGTTGCACATTGAGCCCCAGCGAGGCCCAGGATAGAGGCCAGGACGTGAAGGCTGGGTGTGGAGCGGAGCTCCACTGTTGGAAAGACTGTTGGAAAGACTGTGGGGACCATCAGGCCTCTAGGGTCCCTTGCCATCCTGAACCACCTGGCTGTTGCCTTAGGCCCACGATGAGGTCCTTCCCCAGGGGACAAGTCCACCCATGCACACTTAACGTTAGTTTCTCACCTGTAAAAATGAATGGGAAGCAGAGATGGCTGGACGGGTATGTTGTTGTTGTTATTGTTGTTGTTGTTGTTGTTAGGGGCCGTCAAGTCATGTCAAACTCACAGCGACCCGCATAGTGTTTTTGGATTGCCTCGTTCTTCTCCCATTTGTGGGGTGCTGGGGATAGAACCTGGGTGCTCAGAGAGTGTGGAGGAGCGATATACCAATCTAGCTAAACCCCAGCCCAGACAGGTATGAGAAACCACTAAATATATACATAAGGGGAAGGTGTCAGAGAGACAGACAGAGAGAGAGAGAGAGAGAGAGAGGAGACAGAGAACATAACAAACAATTAAAGGAAACTCCAAGGAAACCTAGGTAATTCTCAACACAGAATTCAGTACACTACAGTTTATATCCTTACAGCATTATTAGACAATAATGCATCCATGAAGAAGCAGCAGATGCCACAAGAAATGGGAATTTTCAGAGAAGGATAAAGAGCTCTTGGAAATTAAAGAAATAGAGCATAATTGAAAATTCCCATAGAATGATTAGAAGATAAAATCATTTTTAAAAATTCTCATAGAATGATTAAAAGATAAATGATTAAGAGATAAGTAAAAGATACTATTTATCGTATCAAACTATGTTCTTGGTATGAAATAAAAATCGAAAAAATAAGTCTGATTTAAGAATTAAACTTGTTGTGGCACTTGGGGGTTGAACCCAGGGCCTTGCACATACTTTGCACGTGTTCTACCACTGGGCTGCACACCCAGCCCTTTTTCTGTTTTTGTTTGTTTGTTTGTTTTGTTTTGTTTTAATCTTTTGAGTCAGGGTCTCACTACATTGCACAGGCTGCCTGTGACCTCAAACTTGCGATCCCCCTGCCTTTGCCTCCCAAGTCGCTGGGATTACAGGCGTGCACCACCATGCCCAGCCTCAAAAATTATATTTAAAAATAAGGAAGACAGAAAAGGTCTGTTGACATGCCATCAAGGAATTAATATGTGAATTCCAACATACTTTGTATTAGCATCCTCTGCAAAAATGTGCTTTTTTGCCAGAGTGAAAAAATATATAACAAATTTTTAAGTATTTCTTTTTTGTATACATTTGTATTATATTTACAATATACTAGTGTCTTGGTAGCCTGTAGCCATAGCACTGTGGTGTCCAATACCATCAAATCTCAGAAGCTAAGCAGGGTCGGGCCTGGTTAGTACTTGGATGGGAGAAGGCCTGGGAACACCAGGTCCCATAGGCTTGAGAGAAGAACCCAGCAAGACACTCCCAAAAAACAATCTGCCATTGAAAACCTTGTGAATAGCAGAGAAGCACTGACAATAGTGTTTCGCCTGTTGTACGTAGGGTCACTATGAGTCAGACACCCACTTGATGGCACCTAACAACAACAATGATAGTAATAGTTGGAAGAGAGTCAGTGATAATACATATTTGTATTTTGTCTGCTAGTGAAAAGAATAAATACATCTTCTGAGGATATTCAAGCTGGCCCAGGCCTCAGCATAGCCATCCCTTTTGGAATGACCCCGTGACCCTCCCCTCATGGGACAGAGGAGCGCAATGATAAACTGGTCCCCCGTCACAAGCACGGAGGGAGATGACGCCTTGTGGAAATGGACTAATGATTTATTATTTATCATTATTGACATTGTACCGCACAGTAGAAACAGGACTAAAACCACTGCAGAGAGGGGCAGCAGCAGAAACAGCAGCAAAGGGAAACATTTTGGAGAAAGGCTCTAAGGCCTAACGGCGCATCAATTTCTACAAGTGCCCTGGTAATTTCATAAAACCACTGCAGGCTTACGCATAGGCTTTCGGTTTTATTTTGACCCAACAGCGTGACCCATATTATTTTATATTAATCCAGGATAATGAAAATGGCCTTTCTGAGAGATCGTGGAGTGTTGTGGCAACGTTGTGACTTCGGAGTCACACAGGGGTTCAAAGGCTAGCCTAGCCAATTACTAGCTGCAGCCAGGTCTCTTAATGTGTCTGGACCTCAATTCCCTCATCAAAATTGTCAAAATAAAATCTACCTCACAGGTGCATGGTGAAGATTAATTGAAAGGATGTGTCTAAGTGTCTGGCACAGTGCCTGGCACTCAGGAACTCACAAATGTTACCGCCACCTCTGTTCCTCCCGGTGAGAGCTCACAGAGGGCAGACAAGTCCCTGGGATCTCCTGGTACCATTGTAATTTCTTCATATAAAAATGCCCACGTGTCTCCAAGGCCTGACAGCTCTCCGGTGGACCCTAAACCATCCGCCAGTGGCCATGAGAGCTGACAGCACCTTGTTCTTCAATTACCAGAATTAACTCATCTGTTCGTGGGCCAGACCTGCATGCTCGTTTGTCGCTATTTATCTTCTTCACACATTGATCATCTGAGTACTGCTGAGATATTAACTGCAATCTCTATTGCAATCTCTATGACCGTGGTGTCATCTTAAATAGTGCCTTCCTGATAGCGTCTTGTACGGAGAAACCTCTCTGGTTACCAGCATCCTGTCTCATCAACCCCTCAATCAATCAGCAACCCATTACAGCCGATTCCTAGAAGGTCATAATTATGCTTACTCCACGCGTGGCTCGTATTTAGTATCAGGTTGAGTAGCCTTGATCTGAAATGCTTAGGACAGGAAGTATGGTGGATCGCTGACATTTGCGGATTTTGGAATGTTATTTACATATATATAATGAGATATCTTCAGGAAGAAACCCAAGTCTGAGCATAAAACCCATTTACTTTTCATATATTGCTTTTCCACATAGCCTAAAGGTGCCATGATACAATGTTTTCAGGGTGCCTGCAGTTTGACTAGGATTTGTCCCGAGAGGTGAGCTGTGGAAATTTCCATCGGTGGCCTTATATGGAGCTCAAAATTTCATATTTTGGATTTGTTGTTGTTGTTAGGTGCTGTCAAGTCGGTATCCGACTCATAGCGACCCTCATAGGGTTTTCAATGGCTGAGTGCTTCGGGATTGCCTTAGGAGTGGATTGCCAGGCCCTTCTCCCATTTTTGCGGTGCTGGGAATTGAACTCAGGGCCTCAGAGACTGCAGCGCAGCGCTCTACCCACTGAGCTAAATCCCAGCCCATATTTTGGATTAGTGATTTTATATTTTTGGACTAGTGATGCTCAATCTGTATTCCATAGACAGTGTTCCATGATTTTTGGTAGTGTTGTTAGCATCAGACCTACTGACAACTGATTGATAGATAAGCTTGTAAATTCAGGTCTGCTAAATCCTGCTGTCCTTTTTGTGTTTATAAATTGAACTACAGAGGCACTTGGAGCAAAACTTTGGAAATATGCACTGATATGCCTTCCAAATTTGCAGCAGAAAAGGCCCCTACCACATACAGACAGAGAGAGAGACAGAGAAAGAGAGAGAGAGAGAGAGAGAGAGAGAGAGAGAGAGAGATCAATAGACCTTTTAAAATACAAGAATATCTAAGCCACTGGCTTCTTTTCCGGTGATCCTCACTGCAATTGCTTCCTCTCATTGGGGTGATAAAATTGCAAGGAAGACCTTGGAGAAAGGAAAATATATTGTGGCTAAGGGATTTAGCCAAACTCTCCCTCCAACACCCATCCAGAGCCCAGAGGTTACTGTTACCAGCCGGGAAGCCTGGCCCCAGGCTGGGAAAGTCTGAGGATGCCAGGTAGTTGGATGCCAGCCTTCCTTGCTCTAAAGGCTTCCCTTGCAGCACCCACCAGGACCCCACATGAGAATCAAGCCCAGTTCCCTCTGCGTACACGTCCCCATGTGCACACACACGCACACACACACATACCACGACAGACCCTAGGACTCGGCTCATCATCCACAATCACTAGGAATTAGGTGTCTAGGAATTCCCAGAAATCATTCTAGGCAGCAGTGGCAAACTAGTGCCACCCATGACTCTGCCCCCAGCAGATGAGTCGTGTTTGGTCCTCAGAATGCTCCTGGCAAAGTTCAGTTAGGAGCCAGCATCTAACTGTGTCAAGGTTTTGCATGCAAACCGGAATTTCCAACATGAGAATCAGGTTGGGAGACACAGCAAGCACAAGCCTCGTTCCTCAGGGACACTTGGCTTGACCCGAGTCATGGCGGCCCTCCTAACACAAAGCGTGTCCTCTGTCATGCACAGCAACTTTGCAGCCACAAATTTCGGGATGGTTTCCAGGCGACTTCCTTCACATATGATGACTGATTATCTTGGTGAAGATTAGGGTTTGGAATTTCCCTACTAGATCTAATTTTTTTAAAACACTCTATTTGTAAAATGCCTGCAGCCATGCCATCTGATCTCTGAAGCTAAGCAGGGTCGGGCCTGGTTACTCCTTGGATGGGAGACCACTTGGGAACACCAGGTGCTATAGGCTTGGGAGACAGACCCAGCAACCCACTCCCCAAAAATCAATCCGCCATTGAAAACCCTACGAACAGCAGAAAAGCACTGACAATAGTGTTTTGCCTGTCGAATGCATGGTCATTATGAGTTGAACCCTGACTCGACAGCACCTAACAACAACAATTTGTAAAATAATGCAGTAAAACAGTGTGCCTGCCTTCTAGCCAACAACAAACACAGCTAGTACTCTAACTGGTAACTTATGTTCACAGTAGGAAGGAACAATTAGTAGATTTATAGACTAAAGGTCAATCAAAATTTTTTTGTCAAAAAATCATTTCTATAAATACTTATTCTTTAGTCAGAGCTGTTGGCACCATATATATATATATATATGGGAAGCACTTAAGCTCCTGCTGTGCAACAAGAACAGTGGAATGAGATTTTTAAGGAAAAGTAATTCCATAATGATGCTGCCACTGTTATTTAACTAAGGAGCTAATTAGAACATTGGATTTAGAAATCAAATTTTATGCAGGAACACAGTGGATTAAAAAATACGTCTTCCCTGCTATACAGTTAACATAAAATGTGTGGAGTAGAATCCACTTGCACACACAGCACACATATACACACATATGTGGAAACGTGTGCACACCCCCTGATGCACAGGAGTGTGCATGCATGTATCCCCGTTTATATGTGCATATCATATGCACCATGCTTGTATGGCGAAAACAGTGCTCACAACAGACATACACGTATACATCCGTGCCTGTGTATAGCGCACATCCGTACCTGCACACACACACGCATATTACCTAGTGACATCACCTTATGTCTTGACAGTTATGACTGGCTCAGCAAAGATAATTGAAATTTCTGGTCATGACTCATGATTACTTCTGCAGATGAAACTATAGTTTCAACGTAGCCCATCAGAGAGAGAACAACTCCAAAGTCATACCTGTGTATCATACTGTTTTTCCAATGGACTTAAAAGGGCTTCTAACATCTGCAAAAAAGAAAATACTCCCTTACAACTAAAGCAGTCGCTAATTTAAAGTACAGTGTATTTCTAGCATTTAAGCCTTAGGGCAGGCTGGGATTTAGCTCAGTTGGTAGAGTGCCATTCTGCAGTCTCTGAGGTCTTGAGTTTGATTCCCAGCACCGCAAAAATAGGAAAAGGACATGGCAGTCCACCCCTGAGGCAATCCGGAAACAAGCAGCCATTGAAAACCCTGTAAGGGTCACTATGAGTCGGTCACGGCACCTAACAACAACAACAGCCTTAGGACAGAATACCACCTTTGGAGCCTAATAAAAGTGTGCATGTCTGTCAATCCTGAGCATGAGTATTTTCTGTGTCTAATGAGCTATCAGAACATGGTCAAATGGTAAAGGCACTGATAAGGGAAGCATGAATCTTTATTAGACAACAGAGAGATGTACTAAAATTTCCTGTCCCTAATCTATACCTCTGAAAATAATATAAGTTCTTGGTTGAAGAGCTAGGTCAAAGCCCAACCCAGTCATTTGCTGCCTGTGTGACTTTGGGGAAATGGCTCAAACTTTCTATACTCCTATTTCCTCATTTTTAAAATGGAAGTAAAAAAGATGGTTAAACTACACATGATTAAATGTTATGCAAATTCCTTAGAAAAGTGCCTTGTCAGGCTGGGCGCCAAAGCACATTCCTGCAATCCCAGCAACTAGGGAGGCAGTGGCAGGAAGATGGTGAAGTTGAGGCCAGAGGCAGCCTGCATAACTTAGTGAGACCCTGTCTCAAGATAAAAAATAAAAAATGGCCTGGGGATGCAACCCAGTGGTAGAGCACTTGCAAAGTATGTGTGAGGCACTAGTCAACTCCCAAGTACCAAAGAAAGAAACACGAAGAAAAAATGCCTAGTCCATAATAAGTATTCAAAAAACTGTTCACTCTTATCATTGTATAGAGAAGGTAGAAAGGACTCACACATCACCAAGAATGTTGCAAAGAGCTTTTCATAGTTTATCTAAGTTTTAAAATTATGACCACTTTTCTACACACAAGACACTGAATTAGAGAACAGTGTAGGAACCATGTCAAAGATCAAACGTGGCATAAGTGCCAAGGCTTGGATGAGAATGCTTTTGTCATCCTCTTCTGAACCCACATTCTTTGTTGTACACCAGTGTGTACAACTCTGTGTTCAAGTGTGGTGTGAACACTCACCTGGGCTGTAAGTAGAATGCGGGTCCCTGAGCCTCACAATTTCCAGAGATAGACTAAGAATTGTCATTTTTATCAGGCCTCCTGTATTACTCCATTTTTCATTGCTATAAAAAAATACCTGTGGCAGGATAACTTTATAAAGAAAAGAGGTTTGTTTAGTTTAGAATGCTGAAAGTTCAAACAGCATGGCTCAGCTTCTGGCAAGGGCCCCCTTGGTGGCATCACCTTATGGCAGATAGCAGGACCACATGTGCAAGGGAGAACTGCCCAGAGAGAACAGAACCCAGAGCAGCTCACAAATCCTATGGGTCCTCTTATCCCTACAGCTCATTTAAGTTGTATCTATACTTACCCTGATACTAATTTTATTAAGAGGCATTGGAGTTACAACATTCCCTTGAACCAAACTTTGTTGTTGTTGTTAGGTGCCATTGAGTAGGGGCCAACTCATAGCGACCCTCATAGAGTTTTCAATGGCTGATTGTTTCAGAATTGCTTCGAGAGTGGATTGCCACATCCTTCTCCCAATTTTTTGGTGCTTGGGATCGAACCCAGATCCTCAGAGAGTGCAGAACAGCATTCTACCAACTGAGCTAAACCCCAGCCCCAAACTAGCTTCACTATTTCTAGTTGACTTGGATGGATTGGGGGATTTCCCAGACGAACCTGTTAGTGCAATTTTGTGTGCTTGACCTGGGGGTGGACTCTTCTTCGTAGATCCCTGCTGTCTGCATGGATGCAAATCCCAAAAGAACATCCATGGAAAATACAAGCAGGTTTTCATCTTGTCGTGCTTACACACAGCACTGAAGGAGGTTTAATTCTGGCAGCCCAAACTGCCGTTGTGCAGCAGAATGCCACTGCCTTCTTACTATAATAATCACTCCTTTGCTAGTGAGACATCGTGGGCCTGACATGTGACTCACGTGCAACTCACATTTTGAGCAGAAGCAGTAACTCCTGAATTATCTACAGAAAATACTTGAAGCATCTGAGGTCCTAAAATAAATCCTTCCACAAGATTGAAAGATGGTGGAAAGAATTAAACTTGGTTTTCTCAGCTACATAATTTTACTGAGAAAACAGGTCTTTGGTGTCTAACATTAACTTCTAAAATTAAAAAAAAAAAAAAGTAAGGTCACAAGATAATATTTATCGTTTCTTTAGATTCATGGCAGCCAAGATCTGCAACATAGAGGTAGACAGTTGGTACCTGCTAAGTGGCATCATCTTCCACCCTATAGAAAATATATACTGGGAATTTGGTACTTGGAAGAGGTCATATGGTAGAAACTATTTCTTTGTTTTTATTTTTCTATCTTGGTGAACAATGACAGTTATGGAATCATGGCTTAGCTCTTATAACGTATACAGCTAATTTCTTACAGAGTCAAGTATGTTTTTGTCTTCCAAGGCATTTTCTTGGGACTTTGACTGTGCATTGATGCATACTGTGCTTAGGATATGTTCATATTTTGTTGTTGTTGTTGTTAGGTGCCGTCGAGTCGGTATCCGACTCATAGCGACCCTCATAGGGTTTTCAATGGCAGACTGTTTCGGGATTGCCTTGGGAGTGGATTGCCAGGTCCTTCTCCCATTTTTGTGGTGCTAGGAATTGAACTCGGGACCTCAGAGACTGCAGCGCAGCACTCTACCAACTGAGCTAAATCCCAGCCCCATGTTCATATTTTACTGCCGCCATATTGTCTCAGTCCCCACATACACGCCCTCCCCTTGGAGGAAGCCTGTCTGGAAAAACGCAGCTGTAATGTGGAAGGTCATACTCACCTCCACTGCTGGAATTACAGTCAAGGTTTTGAGGGAGAAATGTTCAGACACCAGACGTCCCAGTCAGCTCTGTAGCTGCCTGTCACCCCTACATCTGTCCAGGATTTTCTCTCATAGGGGAAGGTGAAGAAAACCAAAGACAACCTGGGCCTCAGACTCCAGGAGGTGAATGAGCAGGAGTTACAAAGGTAAAGTTCTTTTCGTCAGGCTTGCGGATTCCCAGGGAGCAAGGAAGCTTTCGCTGCATAGGCTCCTGAACTGAAGATGCTCCCTTGGTATCCATGGAGACTCGGGACCAGCAGAGCAAGCTCAGCACCAGAAGAGCAAGGGATATGTGATTTGGGGCTTCATGGATTTTTAACCACTCTGCACTGTATTTACCATTATTGACAAAGCATCCTGCGTTAAAGGAAATGTTAGACATAGTCTGAGGCAGCTAGTCCTCTGTGGCAAGAAAACGAAGCATTTGCAAGCAGAAAGAAAAACCCTGAAGACTGCATGGTAAGATCCATTGGCAATTAAGAACCTGCTATTTGGGATGTGAGCCAAGGTTATGGCTGCAGATTTTTCAAAAACACCGAGTTCAAAATGTACACTGAGTGCATACCACCAGGAAGCCCTGGTAAGTTGGTGAACATGTCATGTATTGATCAGAGGTGTGAAGCAGGAGCCCTATCCTGGATAAATATCTAGGATTATTTGTCCTAAGAATTTGTAGAGTTAAAAAGAAAGGAGGGAATTCATTATAAATACCAGTAATTGTTCCACATCACAGCAGCATGATACTTTATGTTGTTGTTGTTATGTGCCATCAAGTCATGTCCGACTCACAGTGACCCTTATAGGTTTTTCAATGGGTGATCGTTTCGGGATTGCCTGGGGAGTGGATTGCCATGTCCTACTCCCATTTTTGTAGTGCTGGGAATTGAACTCAGGACCTCACAGACTACAGGGCGGCGCTCTACCAACTGAGCTAAATCCCAGCCCCAATGATACTTTATAGAAGTTAAAATTCAGAATCTAACGTGGACCTCATCTCAAAATGACTTTCTGTCATGGAAAGGTCATGAAACATATTAAGAATAAATAGGAAGCCGGGCACAGTGGTGCACACCTGTAATCCCAGCCACTCGGGAGGCAGAGGCAGGAGGATCACAAGTTCGAGACCAGAGGTGGTCTGCATCATTTAGTGAGAACTTGTCTCAAAAAGTAAAAACAAACAAACAAAAAAAATGGGCCAGGGGCACAGCTCAGTGGTCCAGCACTTGAAAAGCATGCAAGCATGAGGCCCTGGGTTCAACCCCCAGTACTACAAAAAAAAAAAAGAAAAGAAAAGAAAGAAAGAAGGAAGGAAAGAAGAAAAAAAGAATAAGTAGGAAAAAACAAATTATGAAGCACTGATAATAATTTAGAACACCTCACTGGCAGTTAATCTGGAAGGCTATTTCATTAATTAGTCAAAGCCATTTTGCCAAAGATGTCAGTGATTTAGTATAATATTTATTAGTGCCTATTTTAAGCTGCAATGAAATTCCTCCTCCTCTGCAGGAATTCAGATTCTAACAGATGTAAAACAGATGTGTACAAAGTGGACCTCACTTTGCCAAGTGCTGTTTCTTAAAAATTGGTCTCATTTGCCAGGTCTACTAAAGGCCGTGTCTACATGAGGGATTTGTATAACTCTCATTAGTTTAGAAAGGAGAAAGAGGAGCAATCAGTCTTCAGCCGGTGAGGGAAATAAGAAGACCCCAGCCCCCATAGTGAATTCCAGGAACTCCCGAAGGGCTGATCAGAGGATTTGGCCTTTGGAACACAGTGAAAAATGCCAGGATGAATTGCTTATGTCTTAGATTTTCCATCCATAATACTGGAAGAGTGCTAGTTTGTAAGTCATTGTCCTAATCCCGTGCTTATCACGGATGTGTTGCCCAGTCAGGATTGCTGACTCCACGTGGTACCTTTTGAGCTCTCCTGCAGAACAGCTGGCTCACTCACACCCCACTGCTGCCAGGGACAATGACAGAATTCTTCCTCGGTGGTCCAGCTTTTCAGGGAGGTGCTGAGCAAGATTCTGAAATCATTAAAGAAAAATAAAGGAGCAGAATGTGGTCTCAGAAGACAGCTTGGAAGGTGGCGGAGTTGGAAAGCCAGGAAGAAGCTCCCTGGCTCGTCTATAAACAGATGAAGCCCTGCGCCTGCTGCAAGGTCTGGGTCGGATTTTCCTTTGCCTCGTCTGTGGATTTGCCTTGAGGACTTAGGGTGAGGTCCTCCGCAGAGCATGGAAATCAAGACGACAAATCTCTATCTCCAGTGTGCCAGCCGTTAATAAATCAGCATGATTATTTCAGATTCTCGTAATCAGTTATGCAACACATTCCAGTGACATGAAGTGTGACCGAAAAGTACAGTGCATTTTTAAATAAAAAATATTTATTACAGTAAAAGGCACATAGCCATTAATCCCCCTCAAAATACTCCCCCCAGCTTCAAACATATTCATCCTATCATTCTTACCACCTTCTTTTTCTTTTCTTTCATTTTCTTTTCTCTTCTCTTTTCTCTTTTCTTTTCTTTTCTTTTTTCTTTTTGTTGGATGATTGAACCCTGGGCCTCACGCATTGCTTTTGCAAGTGCTCTACAGCTGAGCTTCCCTCCCAGACCATTTTTTTACTTTTTATTTTGAGGCTATGTCTGGCCTCAAACCTAGGATCCTCCCGCCTCCGCCTCCCAAGTCACTGGGATTACAGGCGTGTGCCACTGTGCCCATCCATCCTTGCCGCTTTCTGAAGCAGCTCTGGAAGCCCTCCTTAGTCTAATCTTCCATCATGACAACACTCCGTGTCACACATCGCTTCTAGCATGGCAGTTCCTGTCACACAGAAACCTCATGGTACGTCCTCATCCACCTTATTCACTGGATCTGGCACCGTGTGACTTCTGGCCCATGCCCAAAGTCAAAATGACCGTGAGAGGTAAACGTTTTTAATCAATTCAGGACACCGAGGCAGCCATAGCAGCCACAAAGCCTTCCAGAACTAGTTCAGAACGTGGCAAGAATGATGGGATCCGTGTATTTGAAGCTGGAGGAAGGGTATGGAGGGGGATCAATGGCCATGTGTCTTTTATTGTAATAGTTTTTAAAATGTAAGCATTTGCCATATTTTTAATACTATACATTTTATATTTTATATGTTTAATATTGATAATATTATTATATTTCCTAAATTTGCATAGCCTGGGGATGGAGGCTTGGGACTGTCTGTGGTAAGTCCCTGCCCTCTTATTGGCCCTAACTTTAAGGAAAGAATCCGTGGTTGAAATATGTAAGTAATGAAAGTAAAGAAGTGCTTCTAATTAGTTGTCCGGAATATTATAGATTACAAGTGCTGTTCAGATAAGGGGGGGGTCATGGCAGGCAGCTCTAGCCCTAGACCTTGAACAAGGACACCCTCCTCTGCTGCACCCATCTCTGGGGGGAAAGGAACCCTCAGGCCAGGGGGAAAAGCCACCCAAAGCCTCTATTGTACTCACTGGAGACAGAAGCGTTGTTGCTGGGTGCCGTCAAGTCAGGTCTGACTCATAGCAACCCTATGTACAACAGGCGAAACCCTCCCTGACACAGTGCCATGCCCGGCACTGTGTCAGCGCTTCTCTGCTATTCATGGGGTTTTTGACGGCTTATTGTTTCAGGAGTGGGTTGCTGGGTCCATCTCCCAAGTCTACAGTACCTGTTGTTCCCAGGCGGTCTCCTATCCAAGGACTAACCAGGCCCAACCCTGCTTAGCTTCCGTGATCAGATGGGATCGGACACCAGGGCAGTCTAGCTGCAGGCTGGAGCATGATGTAAATTGCTGCTGGGAAGGTATGCGTTGACCTTTCCTGCCTTTGTGTTTTTAATAGCAAAGCCTTTTCAAACCCCATACAATCAGCCCTCACATCCACAGATTCTACAGTCATGGATCCAACAAACTGTGGATGGAAAACATTTGGAAAAAAATTACATCCATGGACAACACACACAGACTTTTGTTGTTGTTGTTGTTATTCTCTAAACAGGCTAATTATTTTCACAGCATTTACACTGTACTAGGCAATAGAAGTCACCCAGAAATGATTTATACTATCCAAGAAGGTTGAGTAGAGGGTATAGGCTGATACTTCCCCATTTCACATAGGGCACTTGAGCATCCAAGGATTTGGCATCTTTGGGGAATCTCAGAACCACACCCCTGTGGGCACAAAGGTGCAGTGGAGTCTGTGTACACCTGAAAGGTGGTAAACACGTAAGTTTTAACCCTTTGCTTTTTTTAAAGCTAATATACATATGCAAAGTGACCAGCGCAGTCTAGTTTAGTGTTGCTCCTTCCCTCTCCCTTATTATATCACCTGGAGAAGACACATTTGGCAGAGTGAATTTTAGCTTGCACATGCTCATTTGGTTTCATTTGACTTTCCAGGAAATACAGATCAGATTAGCAAAGGAAATGAAGTTCAGATTAGTGAAGGACATGAAGTGGTTTCACCAGTGGTCTCCACAGAGATTCCTGCCACTGTTCATCAGGCACCGGCCTCTGGGCGCTGCTGTGCTCGCTGCTGAGGGCGGGGGAGGAGGGGGTGGCTTTTGGAAGAGCATCTCAGAGGGCTCTGTGCTGGTGTCACCTTCACCATCCCCACGATCCACTGCTCAGCCTCCCCGGTTCCTTCCATGGCAGCCCTCCCGATGTGTCTGCAGGCCCCTAGGACTTCATGGAATGCTTTGCCACTTCCCAGAGCGAGAATGGGGGCGCGGAGCCCCAGCCCTGGTCTTCCAGAGACTCTGAGAGAATGGCAGCCTTCGTGAGTCGGGCAACCTGCTGTCAAGCAGGCTTAGCCATGTGGAAAAAATGTTGTAAGCTACAGCAGAAGGGATGGTGAGGAGGAGGAGGAGGTCTGGCTAACGCGTGTTAGAACAGTTGTGAGCCAGATCTACCATTCTCCACCGGTGCTATTGCTGGCCTGCCTATTCCTCCCGCCGCCTTTGTCCCCTGCCGTGAGCATGAAATGCAATAGCAGCTTCAGACATATGAGCAGCTATTATTATAATTAATCGTGCAGGACTGCTAATTAAAAATGGTACTATACACCTCTTCATTTCCTTTATTAAATTGACATTTATTTTCTGGAAAGCCAAAAGCAATGATAGCATCTGGGAGCTGCTTTAGTAAACTCCTCAGAATGTCCCTTCCCAGGAAAAACCAGTGATTTTACATTCTTAAGCTCTGAAAACAAGGGAAGGAGGAACAAAAACTAACATTTATAGAAAACTTGCCAAAAGATACATTGTGTTACTCTACTCCCGCTGCTATAACAAAATGCCATAGACTGGGTGGTTTACGGAGCAGAGAGGGATTTCTCACAGTTCTGGAGGCTGGGAACGCCAAGACCAGGGTGTCAGCATAGTCTGATTCCTGGCTTGCAGCTGTCTTCACATAGGAGAGAGAGAGTATGAGTGCAGGGTCCAGTTCCTTACTCTTTATAAGGCCACCAAAGTCATGATAGGGGCCCTGCTCTCGTAACCTCATCAAAACCTATTCACCTCCCCAGATCCCTCCTCCAGTACCATCACAGTGTGAGGGATTGGCTTTCAAAATACAAATTTTGGAAGTCACAAACTTTCTACCCATAATACACATACAAGGAAAAGTTGTTATAACAATAAAAAAGTATTAAAACCTTACTATCAGTTTAGAAAAGGACACATAATAAAATATAGCACATTCTTAGATGGACAAGTTGGTTAAAACAGATTAAATATATAATGTGATTAATTCTGGAAAACAAGACTAAAAGAAAAAAGTATGTTTCAGAATAAAGCAATAAGCTTTTATTAATACAAAAGAATTGCTAGCCACAGTGGCACATGCCTGTTATCCCAGCAACTTGGGAGGCTCAGGCAGGAGGATCACAAGTTTGAGGCCAAAAGCAACCTGCACAACTTAGTGAGATACTCCCTCAAGGTAAAAAATTTAAAAGGGGGGCTAGAGGTGCAGCTCAGGGTTAGAATGCTTGCAAAGTATATGTGAGGCCCCAGGTTCAGCCCCCCACCCCTGCTACAGTACCAAAAAAAACCCACAAAATAGAGTCTAAATTATTCATGGGTCTGTTTATGATCTGCTCATACATGCACACATCTGTACACACACATTTGTACTAAGTGCACTATAAGTACTCTTACCAGATCATAGCAGTGATTGTTTTATTGGGGCATGTAAAATTAGAAATTAGGTTCCAAAGGAATTAAGACAAGATTTTTAGTAGTTTTCCATTTTGCTTAGTTAAAGAGACAGGCTTATAAATCTAACAATGCATCCAGTGCGTATTTATGTGGGGTCTAGTGCAGCCCATACCCTCCTTTGTGTGTTGCGGATTGGTGGTGGTGTGCGCAATCTCTGATCTCATGAGGAGCGCATCCTACGGAACAAGACAGAAGTATAGCGTGCAATGTCAACCTTTGACTACCAAAAATCAAACTGAAATAAGGCTAGGTGAAGGGTTAGAGAGTGCCCAGGGGCTGTTAGATTAGGCAGTCAAGGTGGGTTTATCAGAGGAATTGACATGGAGCAGAGGCCTGAGTGCCAACAAGCATCGGGCTTGAAGATGGAGACAGGATTCCAGCTTGCTGTCCTCTCCCCTACGGTTCCCATAGCCCTTTTTAATCAATTCCCCCACCCCAGGAGAAAACGAAGTCTGCTCCAGAGGAGCAGCAATTTCAACAGAGGTACCAAGTTCCCATGAAGCATTAGGCACTGCAGCCTCTGGAACCAGGGACTGGGGTTGGGGAGAAGGGGTCCGGGAGAACATCTCGTGGAGGTAATGACTTCACTTTGCATCTGGGAAACAAGAGGGCAATCGGTTTTTTAAAGGCCAGCTCTGAAATTGAACAGCATTTTCCTGACAGGTGGGGATTCAGGAAAGATACTAGTGATTCCCAAGGACAAGACTGGCGAGAACACGGATATCAGTCTTCACAGAGAGGGACAGGACTTTTAGGTTCACCAAAAGGCAGTGTCTTTTTTTGTTTTGGTTTGGTTTGGTTTTTTGTGGTACTGGGGATTGAACCCAGGGCCTTGCACCTGCATGCTCTGCAAGTGCTGGACTACTAAGCTGCACCCCCAGGCCACTTTTTTACCTTTAGAGACAGGGTCTCGCTAAGTTACACAGACTGCCTCTGGTCTCGAGCTTGCGATCCTCCTGCCTCGGCCTCCCGAGTGGCTGGGATTACAGGCGTGCGCCACCACGCCCGGCTCCCAGCAACTCTTTTTTAAAAAGCTCAAGAACGTACTCCAGAAGGGAAAATGAACAGTTAAAACTGGCTGTGTAGGGAGTCAGGAGAGCTAATCTCGACCCTCGGCAGGGGAAAGTGTGGCTGGGCTCCCTGGGCTCCTCGCCACCGGGTCCCCGGGAGCCTGAGCGACGGCCTGAACAGCAGCTCCGGCTCCATCTGCACCGCTTGGCCTCTTCATGAAGGGCGTTCCAGGCACAGGAACGGGGCGAAGGCTTTCATATGCATTGTCTTCTTTGACTGAACGAATGAGTGGCTGGGTAATCAGTCAGTCTCTTCCAGCTTTGCCAGCCGTGTCACCAGACAAAGCAGCAGCAGAAGGCACAAGAGACTAGAAGAGAAACGGCTTCTGGCCCCCTGGGGACAAGGGGGAGGACAAATGTCTGGCCTAGCTCAGCGCCCTCCCTTGCTCCCTTTGCCGTTCCCTGTAAGTCTGTCTTGCTGGATACCTTGCCTCCTTTTTGTCCCCTTCCTTCCCACTCTAACCCATGGCAAGGAAATCCTATTGCAAGGGCCAGTGGTGTTAGGTGCCATCGAGTCAGGTCTGACTCACAGCGACCCTATATAGAAAAGAACCAAAGACCCCTTGATGCTGTGCCATGCCCGGCACAATGTCAGTGCTTCTCTGCTATTCATAGGGTTTTCCATGGCAGATTGCTTCAGGATTGTTTTTGAGAGTGGGCTGCCAGGTCATTCTCCCATTTTTGTGGTGCTGGAGATCAAACCCGGGGCCTCCCAGTACCCAGAGCAGCACTCTACCAACTGAGCCCAACAAATACTGACTATAAATTCCATTTTGTTGTTGTTGCTCTAAGCACAGAGAGCTGGATGTTATATGAGCCAGAGGAATGGGTCAGGCTATGATTTCATAACTTGGGTGGCTGGTCCAGGACTCTGCTGTATGTTTAGATATCATCCATTCCTTTTTTTTTTTTTTTTTTTTTTTTTTTTTTGTGGTACTGGGGGTTGAACCCAGGGCCTCACACTTGCATGCTCTGCAAGTGCTGGACCACTGAGCTGCACCCCCAGCCCATTTTTTTACTTTTTGAGATAGGGTCTCGCTAAATTACCCAGACTGCCTCTGGTCTCAAACTTGCGACCCTCCTGCCTCCACCTCCCGAGCCTCTGGGATTACAGGCATGCGCCACTGCGCCGGCCATCCATTCCATTTTCCAGGAAGGGGTGCAATCCTATCCATGCAGGTGAATTTCAGCGAGTTACTGTTGGGACGGCAGCCCATGCTGTAAGTCAAAACACTAGGTCTCTTCTGTAGCCAGAACTGAGCCTGTCACTTTTCCAGGGCTTATTCATGCCCCCAGTGTAAGACCTCCCCTCCCGCCCATACCTAGTGGATCAGTTGTGACCTGCTTTCAAACCGGCCAGAGGTAAATTATGCAGTGTGTACTGGAGGAGGTAGGGACAGCCAAGGATCTTCTAAACACAGACCTGCTGTCTTGAAGGTTTTTACGTAGGCTCCTCCTGTGCTTTCTGCAGGAAGCACAGGCCAGAGGGGTGGAAGTGGCTACTCTGCTGGAAACCTTAAATAGACTTCTGTGGTAGATTTGGTGGAAAATGATGTGGGACATAAAGAGCCAAGGGTGTTGACTTCAGTGTTTAGCCTCCAGCCTTGCGCTGAGCATGGCTTATAGTTTATGTACTTCCAGGGGTTGATACATCCCACCATTTCCTCTCTTTCAAGTGCTTCTCTCGTTTTGAAAATGCCATGTAGCAGACTGCACTCCTAGTTTCGGACCTTCCCTCTCCACCCCTCCCAGAGCAAAGTGAAGGATTCCCTCTGCCACTGTGCTCCGCGACGTGACCTTTAAACCAGCCCTGGTGTTTCCATCACAGCCCTGGTCTCCAGTTTCTTCTGGCGCTCAGGCTGGGCTATCTTGTAACGGGTGACACATGTACCAGAGGCAGGGATACGGCTGTCACAGGGCAAGTGATCTCTCTATGAAATGTTGATGCCCTGACCCACATCCAGCAACGCCGATGGAAATAGAAGGATCGCGGCCAGCAGAAGGAAGAGTGTCCCTCCTCCCATGGCACATACGTGGGCAGAGGAGGGCAGGAGGCTTAGCAGGGAAAGAGGAAGGCAGGCTCCCAGTAAGCATATGACATACAGGGACAGCTACATATGTGTTATAGCATGCACCAGACAGCACAAAGCCCTGTGTGTGTGTGTATTTGCCAGATCTCATTTCAGGCTATAAAAAATATTATCAGTTGTTGTTGTTGTTAGGTGCTGTCCAGTCAGGATCTGACTCATAGCGACACTACATACAACAGGGGAAACACTATTGTCAGTGCTTCTCTGCTGTTCATAGGGTTTTCAATGGCGGAGTGTGTGTGTGTGTGTGTGTGTGGTGTGGTGCTGAGGATTAAAGCAGTGCCTCACGCATGCTAGGCAGGCACTCTTCCACTGTATCTGCAGGCTGTATCTCCAGCCCTTAACAAGTGCATCTTGAGTACTAACATGCTATCAACCATGTAAATTAAATAAAGTCATGATATTTTAGCCTGCCATTCAGATCCCTCTATAGTCTGAGGAAGGCCTGTATTTCTCTAGTCCCAGTGCTGGTTATCAGGTCAGACCAATCAGGGAAATGGGAATCACTCCAGGTATTTCAGAATAGGGGAATTTAATCTAAGAAATTGATTACAAAAGTGTTGAGGGCAAAATGAACATCCTGTAATCCCAGAGACTCAAGAGGCGGAGGCAGGAGGATATCGCAGGTTTAAGGCCAGAGCAGCTTGAGTAACTTAGACCCTGTCTCAATTTTTAAAAAATTTAAAAAAGGGGACTGGGGTGCATCTCAGTGGCAAGGAGCTTGCAAAGCATGTATGAGGCTTCAGGTTCAGCCCCCCAGTACCACCAAAAAAGAAAGGACAAAGCTGGGTGCAGTAGCGCACGCCAGTGATCCCAGCGGCTCAGGAGGCGGAGGCAGGAGGATTACAAATTCGAGACCAGAGGCAGTCTGCACAACTTAGCGTAACTGCGTAACTTGAGACCCTGTCTCAAAAAATAAGGAAAAAAGGGGGGGTGGGTAGAGGCGGCAGCTCAGTAGTCCAGCACTTGCAAAGCATGCAAGCATGAGGCCTTGGGTTTAACCCCCAATACTGCCAAAAAAAAAAAAAAGGAAAGGACATCAGCCCCTACCTTGCAACATACATAAAAATTAATGTGAAATGGGTCATAGCCTTTGATGTAAAAGCTAAAATTATAAAACTTATAGACCAAAACATAGGAATAAATGTTTGTAACTCTAAGATAAGCAGATAATTTTTGGACTCCAGCAAGAACTATAGAAAAAATTGACATGTTAGACTTCATCAAACTGAGAAATGTTTGCTCTTTGAAAGATATCTTTAAGAAAATGAAAAGTCAGATCAGCCTCTTTCCTTTCTATCACTGACATGCCATCCAGACTGAGGAAGACCCAAAAACTTCGCGGCCACGTGAGCTGTGAGCCATGGCCACGGCCGCATCGGCAAGCACCGGAAGCACCCAGGAGGCCAGGGTAATGCTGGTGGCAGGCATCTCCACAGGATCCGCTTCAACAAATATCACCCAGGTTACTTTGGGAAAGTTGGTGTGCGGCATTGCCACTTACGGAGGAGCCAGAGCTTCTGCCCAACCATCAACCTTGATAAATCGTGAACACTGGTCAGTGAGCAGACACGGGTAGATGCTGCCAAAAACAGTATTGGAGTGGCCCCCATCATGGACGTCAAGCAACTGGGCTCCTACAGAGTTCTGGGAAAGGGAAGCTCCCTAGGCAGCCCGTCATCGTGGAGGCCAAACTCTTCATGAAGAGCTGAGGAGAAGATTAAGGGTGTTGGGGGTGCCTGTGGCTTGGTGGCTTGAAGCTACAGAAAGGGAGATTGATTAAATACTAACAAATTCTTTTCAAAAAATGAAAGAAAGAAAAATGTCAGATGTGGTGGCGCACGCCTGTAATCCCAGCAGCTTGGAAGCCAGAGGAAGGAGCATCCCAAGTTCGAGACCAGAGGCAGTCTGCATAATTTAGCGAGACCCTGTCTCAAAAAGTTTAAAAAATGCACTGGAGGCTGCAGCTCAGTGGTGCAGCACTTGCAGAACATGCAAGCACAAGGCCCTGGGTTCAACCCCCAGTACCAAAAAAAAAAAAAAGAGAGAGAGAGAGAGGAAAAAAAGAAAAGAAAAGAGAAGTCAGATCAGAAACTGAGAGAAAATATTTGTAATACATATACTGGACAAATAACTTACATTCAGAATATATATATTTTTAAAAACTCTTAATAAGACAAACAACCCAATTTTAAAATTGGCAAAGTGTGCAGGGGACCAGCCCTGTGTCATTTTGGGAAGGCTTATGGAATGCCTGGTCCGGCTTTTTTTTAAATCTACTTCTTCTTTCATGCCTACTTCATTCAACACACACACACACACACACACACACACACACACACACACACACGCCCTTCTCTTCTGGAAAAATGTGGAAGATAAACAAATGAAAGCTAATATTTATGGAGAGAAAATGGCAAGGGACTTGAACAGACACTTTACCCCAAAAAAGGCATAAATAATGCTTAAAATGCACATGAAAAGAAGCTGAACGTCATTAGCCATCAGAGAAATACACACCAACATTGCAATGCTTTACCACAATACGCCTCCTGGAATGGCTGAAGTTAAAAGGATCGATGATATCAAATGTTGGCAAGAATCCAGAGGAACTAAAGCCATACACACTGCTTTTAGAAATGGAAATCATACAACAATGTTGTAAAACAGTTTGGATGTAGTGTCCACAAGATGGTAGAATGAGAAGCCCCTGGCCCTCCTTCCCCCATGGAGGTACTGACTTAAGAAGAATCCATGTACTAATTGTCTTTGTAAGAAATTCAGAAACCATTTAAGAGGTTCCTATACCCCAGGCAAGCACAAAGCCAGCCACAGTGAAGTCCAGTAGAAACAGCCATGGCACTCACTGACCAAAGATCCTCTCCCAAGCACAGCATGGCACTGCTATAGAAAACTGTCAAGTTGCCAGGCGCGGTAGTGCACGCCTGTAATCCCAGCAGCTCGGAAGGCAGAGGCAGGAGGATCGCAAGTTTGAGACCAGAGGCAGTCTGTGAAACTTAGTGAGACCCTGTCTCAAAAAAAGTAAAAAAAAAATATGGGCTGGGGGTGCAGATTAGTGGTCCAGCACTTGCAAAGCATCCAAGCGCAAGGCCTTGGGTTCAACCCCCAGTACCGCAAAAAACAAAAAAAGAAAGAAAGAAAGAAAGAAGAGAGAAGAAGGCAGGCAGGCAGGCAGGCAGGCTGTCAAGTTAAAAATCTATTTTGGGCAGGCCAGGGGAAAAATGGGAAGTGCATTGTGATGTTCAATATTTTGGCATTTGGGGTACTGCCTGAAGAACAGGTATCAGCGTTGCCTGAATCTAAGCACAGAGATCCTAGCACCACAAAAAGAGCAGGACATGGCAGTCCACTCCTGAAGCAATCCTGAAACAATCAGCCATTGAAAACCCTATGAGGGTTGCTATTAGTCAAACATAACACCTAATAACAACAACGATAACAAGCACAGAGAACAGAATGACAGTTTGGGAGCCACTGAAAACAAAGGGGATCAACAGGACTTCCTTGAGCTCCAGAATCTCAAAGACAGACACTAGGGGGAGCTTCAGTACCACAGCTGCCTACAGCTCCAGAAAGGCCTTGGTAATGTAGACATTCACTGGAGGTAGCTCCTGAGCAAAACTGAGCCCTCTTCAATTAGATTACATGCACAAAGACAGAACGGAGGCACCCCAGAAAGGGCTGGCGAGAGCTCAGAATTTCTGACCAAGCTGACTGGGAAACTACCTGTACCAGAATGACACAAGACTATAGACAAGCAGACATGACTCACATTGCACATCCTGAAGTCCCCACAGAACACAGCAAGGCATAGCAAAAAACAGGGTAATGTGGCCCAATCATAGGAACAAAGTAAATCTCCAAAAGTTGACATTAAAGAAATGGAGGTATATGAATTCTCAGAGAATTCAAAATAACCATCCTAAGGATGTTCAATAAATTAAAAGAAGGAACACATAAACAGCTAAACAAAATCAACAAAATGATTCCTGAACAAAATGAGGATATCAACAAAGAAACTATGAAGAAAACCTAACAGAAATTCTAGAGTTGAAGAACATAACTACATTGAAATTGTCACTAGAGGAGATCCACAGCAGACATGATTATACAGAAGAAAAGAATCCTGAACTTGAAGATAAATCATTTGAGATTGAGTTAATTCTGAGACTCCATCTCACCCCAGTTAGTATGACCAGCACCAACAAAACAAACAACAACAAACGCTGGTGAGGATGTGGGGAAAAAGACCACTTATATAACTGCCAGCAAGGCTGTAAACTGGTACAGCCATTATGGAAATCAATATGGAGTTTCCTTAGAAGACCAAAAAGAGAAGTATCATATGATCCAGCTGTACCACTCTCCAAAGGAATATACCCAGAGGTCATCACACCATGGAGACACCTGCACTTCCATCATCTTTGCAGCACTGTTCACAAATGCAAAGATGTCTGATGAGCCCAGATGTCCATCAACAGCTGAATGGATTCATAAACTGTATATATACACAATGTGTTATTATTGATCCATAAAGAAGAATGAAGTCATGTCATTCACAGGAAAATGATTGGAACTGGCGATCATCGTTTTAAGAAACATAAGTTTTCGGCATCACAGCAACATACAAGCTTAATGCTTAAAGTTCTCTACAAATGGTACCAACTATTGACAACATAATGTTCTCTAGATTTTTCCCTCCTCCATGTTAAAGTCTAATGTGAAACTGGTGCAAAAATCACCTGTCCCATCTTTTGGCCCTAGTAAGAAATGACTCGGTGAAGGAACTACCAAGAAAACCAGTATGGATTCTGAGCAACTGGAGAAAATCTTTCTCATGCTGGGTGAAGTGTCAAAGGGAAAGAAAGCCAATGGGAAAGAGATTAGAACAAAGCGAAATCCTAGTTTTGTGATCTCATTTCATATGCAGGCTTCCTGAGAATGCTCCTTTACCAAATTGAAACAAAAACAGTGCATTCAGCCCCCCCACTGGACCAGGGAGAAAGAGTTCCTGATTGGCGCTCACCATGCGTGTATTTTTTAATTACGGAGCAGGCATTTAAAGGGCAGTTGCGAGTTATATCTGAATAACTCTAGGAATCACTTGGCCAGTGAATGAATTTGTACCCTAAGCCTCGAGCGCTTGGCTCTCCAAGGCCCCCAAGCACTGTTTGACGAACTTGACCAAGTGCAAGCCTAGGTCTGCCATTCCACGATGCCCCAGCTGTCACGATGCCCACACTGGCCTGGGTTGAGATTCTGTTCCTGACACTTTCTTCCTGCCTGCCTTTGGACAAGCTGACCTTACTGTAACATATGAAGCATCAAGGGGTAATCCCACTCCTCCTTTGGAGTTTCCTTACAAGGTTAACAGACATCAGGTATAGAATTGTTTAGCACAGTGCCCGGCACAGCAGGAGCCAGTGCATCCTGAATATTACTAGTGTTGTGATTGCATGGGCTCCGAGGAAAGTAACTCATTCTCAAGGCAAAAGCTCTTCCTAAATAGGAAAATCTAAACAAAATCACAATTGGCTTATTTCCTCAGAAACTCTTAAACCAAAGGATACAAAGGAACACATTTCCTTATTGAAAGCACTCTGCATTTAAAGTCTAATTAACTCTACCACTAAGATTATGGGGCTGGGATTTAGCTCACTTGGTAGAGTCCTGCTCTACAGTGTGTGAGGTCCCGAGATCCATTCCCAGCACCGCAAAAATGGGAGAAGGACATGGCAATCCCGAAACAGCCATTGAAAACCCTATGATGGTTGCTATGAATCAGACACAACTTGTCGGCACCTAACAACAACTGAGATTACACCAGAGAAGGGATAGGCGCTGCCCCCAGCCCGCAGGAAACCCCACATTCTGAGAGGAGATGAACGGACAGCAACATTATCATTCAACCAGTCTGGCCAAAAGAACCTCCCCTCTGGTGCAAGTGTACAACACGGGGAAGATGGGAAGCGATGGCCTCTTTTCAAGAAGAAAAGCATCAGTGGCAGTGGCCAGAAAGATGTTGTTTTTCTTTGCAACCTCACTTTTCAAGTCCATGAGGGAAAATAAGCTTTCTATGTGATGCAGAACGGCAACCAGCCCGTGACCACCAGACCTTCCTGGGAGCGAGGACCCCTGGGGGCCTCTCCTCACCGCCTTGTTATTTACTCGCCACACCGAGCCTACGGATTCCCAGGGCAGCGTCTGTTCTTTCCTAACAGAGGAGGACTCTTTCCAGCCTGCTGCTGCTCTGTGCGGCTTTCATGAGACCGGCAGCAGAGTAAATATCAAACCTCACTCTGGGAAGGGTCATTTTTGGCTGGAGCTTTAACCACCATGAAAAAACAATTAAGCAGGAAAAGAGTGAGTTCCTGTGAAAACTCTCAGGTCTGTTAATAGAACACCTACCCAGTGGAACGTAAAGCAAAATATGCACTAAAAAAAAAAAAAAAAAAGAGCTCCGTTGCTCTGTTGCTCACAGTATAGCATTATCCAGTTCACCAAGGAAGCTTAATCTCTTAACTGGGTGGTTCGAAGCCTTTTGTGGGTTCTTAGAGAATCTGGTGAAAGATGCCCCCAAAATGCAAAAGTGCATTTGTAATTTTAAGTATGTCAGTCCCCCTTCAAGTCCACCGATGCCCAGTTTAAGAATCTTGACTCAAGCACAGGATAGACTATGGTCAAGTTCATGGACTCTCAAGTCAGACAGAGGTGGACTGGAATTCTGGTTCCAACTTTAATTGCCAAGCAACTTAGGGAATTTTTAACCATTTTCAGTTTGGGTTTTATCATGAAAAAACAGAAGTAGAAATATCTGACATGTCATAGGTTAATTGTTGTTGTTGTTGTTGTTGTTAGGTGCCATCAAGTCGGTATCTGACTCATAGCAACCCTCATAGGATTTTCAATGGCTGACTGTTTCGGGATTGCCTTGAAAGTAGATTGCTAGGCCCTTCTCCCATTTTTGCGGTGCTGGGAATTGAACTCGGGTCCTCAGAGACTGCAGCGCAGAGCTCTACCAACTGAGCTAAATCCTAGCCCCATAGGTTAATTTTGTTGTTGTTGTTGTTGTTAGGTGCCGTCGAGTCGGTATCTGACTCATAGCGACCCTCTGTACAACAGGGGAAACACTATTATCAGTGCTTCTCTGCTGTTCATAGGGTTTTCAATGGCAGATTGATTTTTGGGAGAGGACTGCCAGGTCCTTCTCCCAAGCCTACAGCTTCTAGTGTTCCCAAGGCGGTCTCCCATCCAGGTACTAACCAGGCCCGACCCTGCTTAGCTTCCAAGATCTGAAGGGATTGGATGCCACAGGGCTACAGCTGCAGGCACAGGTTAATTATGAATATTAAATTAGAGACTCTATTTAAAGTACTTAGCACAGGTCCTGGCAGGTACTAAGTACTCACCCTAAAGTTGTTGTTGTTGTTAGGTGCCATCGCGTCAGGTCTGACTCATAGTGACCCTCATAGGGTTTTCAATGGCTGATTGTTTGGGGAGTGGATTGCCATGTCTTTCTCCCATTTTTGCAGTTCTGGGGATCGAACCTGGGTCCTCAGAAAGTGCAGCAAAGTACCCTACCAACAGAGCTAAACCCCAAAAGAGCTAAACCCCAGCCCACTATTGTTATTAGACATTAAGGAAAAAAGCTATAAAAGCTATTTTTAAAAATGCATACCCTACCTCACCAGAGAGCACCTTCAATTTCATTTTAATTCCACAAGCATGGCCCAAGTGCCTACCGTTTACAAAGGACTGTAGTAAGATTCTGAAATGTGAATGTTGGTAATGGAATGGGGCTGAGCCAGAGAATCGATACCAGCAAACCAGGCCCAGCTGTCTTAGTCTATTTTCTGCTGCTTTGCTGTGCTTCTGTCCTAAGACAGGCAGCAGAGTAAATATGAAACCTCGGTCTGGGAAGCATAAATTTCTGCTGTAGAAAAAATGATCAGCAATAGAAGTTTCTTCAACTCACGGGTCCAGAGGCTGCGAAATTGCAGACGGAGGGGCTGTGTCTGCACAGGCCTTCCTGGTGCATGGTCTGAGCATAACGCGGCAGCCAGTGAGCATGCGCACCAGAGACAGCGGGCTGGGCTGCACGTGACCTTTTGATCAGGACCCTCTCCCACAATGATGGCGTCAATCCTTTCAAGAGGGCTCCTCTGAAATGCCACGCCTCTCAACACTATTACAATGGCAATGAACTTTCAACGTGAACATCGAAGGGGACATTCAAGCCACAACCCCAACACTGGACAGAGCCAATATATAGGCCTCTCATCTGCTCTCAGCTGGAAAGAAATTTAAGGATCACCTGGCCCGCTGTTAAAAGACAATTTTATCAGAACCACAGCTGCAGCCTATTTCACAAAGAAAAAAGAACCTGTGCCTCTTTAGGGTAACATTTTATGTGTTCAAGACAAAAGAGATAAACCAGAGATAGTAACAATTCATGGACTGAATGGAATTAATAAACCCCACAACTAGGAAACTTCGGGTTAACCATAGTTACGCTACTGATGGATTCCATCTCAGAATCATGTAGAAACATATTAAGGTAGGAATTATGGGTTAACAAAACAGGTCACAAAACTCCATTCAAAATAGTATTTTTCTGTTCCATCTAATTAGACACTCCGTACCATGGTGATAAAGAGATTCAAGACGGAGAGCAAGATGACTTGGGATTAGTCTTTAAATCCACCCCCATCTCATTCAGTGATGCAGGATCTCATTTCTTTGGATATGGATTTGATCTATGAGGGAGGTAAAAAGTCAAAGGAGTATATTTAAGATAAAAGAAGAAAATGAGTGACGTAGTATTCTCCTAATCTTCCTTTTGCCAATCTAGCCCTTTTTTTCTTTCTTTCTTTTCCCTCTCCCCCCCCCCCCCTCTCTCTCTCTCTCTCTCTCTCTCTCTCTCTCTCTCTCTGTTTTGGTAGTACTAGGGGCTGAAGCCTACAGCCATAGCTCTGTGGAGGCCAATCCCATCAGATCTCAGAAGCTAAGCAGGGTTAGGCCTGATTAGTACTCAGAGGGGAGACCACCTAGGAACACCAGGTGCTGTATGCTTAGGAAAAGGACCTGGAAACCCCCTCCCAAAAAACAATCAGCCATTGAAAACCCTATGAATAGCAGAGAAGCACTGACAATACTGTTTCGCCTGTTGTATATACCGTCTCTATGAGTCAGATGAGGGCTGGGATTTAGCTCAGTTGGTAGAGTGCTGCTCTGCAGTCTCTGAGGTCCCGAGTTCGATTCCTAGCACCACAAGTTGGGAGAAGGACGTGGCAATCCACTCCCAAGGCAATGCTGAAACAGTCAGCCATTGAAAACCCTATGAGGGTCGCTATGAGTCAGAGTCGACTCGATGGCACCTAACAACAACAACGAGTCAGATACCAACTCCACAGCACCTAACAACAAGAACGACAACAACAACAACAAAGGGATGAAACCAGTGCCTCACACACGCTTTGCAAATACTCTACCGCTGGGCTGCGCCCTCAGCCCCTTCTTTTATTTTTTATCTTAAGCTAGGGTCCCGCTAAGTTACTTAGCCTGCCTCTGGCCTCCAACTTGCAATCCTCCTGGCTCTGCCTCCCAAGTCGCTGGGATCACAAGTGTGCATCACCATGCCTGGCTACACCCCGACCCTTTTCAGGCTGTCTTGGGGATTACCCTCCTTTGTTGTTCTTCTGTGTACCATGCCCTCTCCGCCCCCAGCCCACCAAACACAAGGTCTCAAACTCAGGTGTCCACACAGTCCTGGCAAGGGATGTGAACCAATGACGTAGACTGGTGATGGAGATGACCCAGAGCGCTGAGCTGGACTAATTGGGGAGGGCAGGTACTCAGCTCCCACCAATGGTTCCCTCCTGGAAATCAGGCATACGTGGCCACATCTCTCTTTTGCCAAGACAGATTTCAAGTATAACTTTGTATTTAAAATATCTTGACTTTTAAATACTGGTAACTGATCCATACTTTAAAAAAACCAACAACATTGTGTGAGCCAAACAAACGACCTCAAGGTGCCCCAGCTTGAGACTTTGGCTGTAGGCTTTAGTGTTCCTGGGAACTCTCCCCCCAGCTTTGTATCCCCCTCTACCATCTCTTCCTAGAGACCCTCGTCTGTTCCCACAGCTGAAATACCTCCTCTGTGCCGAAGCCTCCCCACTTCATTGACAGTCGTAATATAATCCACACTCAAATGTCTCACCGATACCTCTTCATCTCCCTTTCCTGTCTCGTGAGCATCTCACACACAGAGCGTATGTAAACTAAACTCTAGATCTGTCTCCAACACCTGTTCCTCCTCCAATCTCTCTAGCTCAATAAATGATGCCTGTATTGCACAAGAGACATAGATAGTTATCTTGTATACTTACAAGCTGTAGCCCTGTGGCATCCGATCCCATCAGATCTCGAAAGCTAAGCCAGGTCCGACCTGGTTAGTACTAGGATGGGAGACCAACTGGGAACACCAGATATGTAGGCTTGGGAAAAGGACCCAGCAGCCCACTCCCAAAAATCAATCTGACACTGAAAACACTATGAATAGCAGAGAAGCATGGACAATAAGGTTTCGCCTGTTGTACATAGATTTGCTATGAGTCAGATACCAACTCAACAGTACCTAACAATGACAAAAAAGACCATATATATATATGTTTGTGTGTGTGTGTTATTGGGGATCAAACCAAGGGCCTTGTGCATGCTAGGTAAGCGCTGCACCACTGAACTACATCCCTAGCCCATTAGTCTGTATTTCCTACTCCCTTGTTGCCATTGTCCAATCCCCCACTTTCCTGTAGCTCCACTGTTTCAAATTATTCTTTAGTTTGTCCCTATCTCCATCTCTATTGCCACAATAAGCCACCATGGTGGTCAGTTTTTCTGCAGAGTTTCCTAACTGGATTCTTTCTGCCAGTTGCCCTGGTTTGACTCAACAGCAAGAGTAATCTCTCAAAATACTAAATAGATCAGATGACTCCATGTTTAACATTTCTCTGTGTCTTTATAAGCGATGAAAACAAATAAGAGAATGTATATCAAGTAGATATTGTACTACTGTGGTAAGTGGAATAAAGATATTTTTCATCTGTAAAATGACTTAAGTATCGGTAAATGATTGGTAATACCTACACAAGGATTGCACTACGTAAAGGGCAATTTTATTTTTTGCGTTAGTTTTATGTTACTTTTTGCAAGGAAGGAGGCAAAATTTAGTGAACATTTGTTTTGTTAATAGCTACTTAAACTCCCCAACTAGTACCAACAACAGAGAACATTCTAAATGTTTCCATTCGTATTATTGTGGCCTCAAAGTGAGTATCTGTCTTAATTAAAGAATAAAACTCTTTTTAAGAAGTATGGGAAAAAACAAGTTCAACTAGAAGCATCAGATCCCATCAGATCTGACAGAAGCATAGGATATACTAAAGAACCATTTCAAATGTCTTCAGATCATTTCTAAAAGAGATTTCTAAGTGGAAAATGATAAATCATGAAGTTGGTGCAATGTTACAACAAAAAACTGAACGATTTTTGCTGACTTGAATCCACCCCTTCCTTGAGCTGTGTGGGGCAGCCTTAATTTCCAAAATAGCACCATGGACTGAGCGGCCCATAGTTACAGCAGCCTTGACGGCCTTCCCCTTCTTCTGATTCTTCTTTTTTTTCTAATTCACACATTCCAATTTAGAAAACACTCAGGTGAGAATAAAGCCGTGAAATTGGCCACAGCGGGTGGCCTCAAAGCCGGGGTGAAGGTGAGTAGCTGCAAGTGGCTGTGAGCTCCGCCCTGCAGCACAGTAATCAGCCAGCTCTTTACCCGCGCCTCCTGGTTTACTGTTGTTGTTGTTGTTGTTAGGTGCCCTCGAGTCGGTATCCGACTCATCGCGACCCTCTGTGCAACAGGGGAAACACTATTGTCAGTGCTTCTCTGCTGTGCATAGGGTTTTCAATGGCAGATTGACTTTTGGGAGGGGGTTGCCAGGTCCTTCTCCCAGGCTACAGCTTCTGGTGTTCCCAGGCGGTCTCCCATCCAGGTACTAACCAGGCCCAACCCTGCTTAGCTTCCAAGATCTGACAGGGTCGGATGCCACAGGGCTACAGCTGCAGGCCCTGGTTTACTAGAGCTCGTAAAAGTCGCGAAGCCACTCCATGGTGAGAAGCTCGGCGGCTGATCTGGAGCCTCCTCCTAAGAGCCGCGGAGTCTGACTTCGGAGCTGAACTGATTGATGCGCCATTAAGGAGGAGGAGGTAGAGGAGGGGGTGGGGAGGAAACGGGAGGCGGAGGAGGTGTTAGCGTCCCATTGCTGTAACTGTAACAAATGCCTGAGACAAATCAATGTGAAAAGCGTTCATTTCGGCTCAGTTTTGGAGGTTTCAGTCCAGGGTCCCCTGGCCCTGTTGCTTTGGGCCAGGGGCAACACAGAACATCACGGTGGGAGCAATGAGATGGGGCCGGGGTCCCTCTATCCCCTTCCAAGGCACACTCTCTATGATATACGCCTCCCACTCCACTGCCTCTTAAAGGCTCCCACCACCTCCCTGAAGCACCAAGCCTTTAACACATAGGCCTGTGGCTACGTTCCACATCCAAACTAAAGCAGGGGAGGAAGGGGAAAAGGAGGAAAGAAGAGAGGGATAAACTCCCTATAGAGGATGGTCCTCATTTGTGTGTGTGTGTGTGTGTGTGTGTGTGTGTGTGTGTGTGTGTGTGTGTTGAGACAGTGTCTCACTATGTAGCCTAAGCTGGCCTAGAACTTGCGATCTTCCTGTCTCAGCCTCCCAGGTGCCGTGGGCCTACAGATTATGTTGTTGTTGTTGTTGTTGTTAGGTGCCGTCGAGTCGAGTCCGACTCATAGCGACCCTATGTACAGCAGATGGAAACACTTGCCAATTCTGTGCCAGGCAAACGATCTTATTTATGTTTAAGCCCATTGTTGCAGACACTGTGTCAATCCATCTGGTGGAGGGTTTTCCTCTTTTGCGTTGACCTGCCACTCTCCCAAACATGATGTCCTTCTCCAGGGGTTGTTCTCTCCTGACTACATGTCCAAAATATGTAAGATGCACTTTGGCCATTTTTGCTTCCAAGGAGCACTCTGGTTGTACTTCTTCTAGGACAGATCTGTTGGTTCTTTTGGCAGTCCATGGTATATTCGATAGACGTCTCCAGCACCACAATTCAAAAGCATCAATTCTTTTTCTGTCTCTCTTGTTCAATGTCCAGCTTTCACAACCATATCATGCCACTGAAAATACCATGGCATGAGTCAGACGCACCTTCATCTTCAGTGTGACATCTTTGCTTTTCAATACTCTAAAGAGATCTTTTGCCACAGCTTTTCCTAGAGCAATGCGTCTTTGGATTTCTTGACTGCTGCTTCTGCGGGTGTTGATTATAGAGCCAAGCAAAGCAAAATCTTGGACAACCTCAATCTTTTCTCCACTTATTGTGAAGTTGCGTGGTGACCCAGTCGTAAGGATTTTTGTTTTGTTGATGTTTAGTCATAACCCATATTGAAGGCTATGATCTTTGATCTTCATCAGTAAATGTTTTAAATCCTCTTCACTTTCAGCAAACAGAGTTGTGTCATCTGCATAACGCAGGTTGTTAATGAGTCTTCCTCCAATCTTGATGCCACGTTCTTCCTCATAAAGTCCAGCTTCTCGGATTATTTGCTCAGTGTGTAAATTGAAGAGATAGGGTGAAAGTATACAGCCCTGATGCACACCTTTCTCAACTTTAAACCACTCAGTGTTTCCTTGTTCTATTCGAACAACTGCCTCCTGGTTCACGTACAGATTTCTCATGAGCACAATTAGGTGTTCTGGTATTCCCATTTTCCCACCCAGATTCCCATTTTGTATCTCTAGGAATAAGATTTTTGCTTTTCCTGTTTTGTTATTGTTGTTGTTGTTGTTGTTTTCTTCAGTAATAGGGATTTGAACCCAGGGCCTCATGCATGTGGGCAAGGCCTCCACCACTGAGCTGCACCCTCAGCCCCTTTCTTATCTTTTATTTTGAGACAAGGTCTCACTAAATTGTGCCGGCTGTCCCTGGTCTTGAACCTGCAATCCTCCTGCCTCCTCCCCCTGAGTCACTGGAATTACAGGTGTGCACCACGGCACCTGGTGAGATTTTGATGTTCATTAAGCCTCTACGTGTTGAATTCTTCTATTAGTGCATCCTTTTAACAAATACACAATAACCAGACCTTCCTTTTGATTGAAAAAATTGAAAAAAAAAAACAATTTGAAAGTTGTCAAAAAAACACTTAGCAACTTTGTTCCTCAGTGGTCATTCTATTAAATAATTGGGATTTGGCTCAGTTGGTAGAGCGCTGCGCTGCAGTCTCTGAGGTCCTGGGTTCAATTCCCAGCACCACAAAAATGGGAGAAGGGCCTGGCAATCCACTCCCAAGGCAATCCCGAAACAGTCAGCCATTGAAAACCCTATGAGGGTCGCTATGAGTCGGATACCGACTCGACAGCACCTAACAACAACAACAACAACATTGAGAATCCACCACATATGAGCCATGGTGCTACAATGGCATCAACACGTACATAAATAAACAATAGCTGGGAAGAATTCTATACCTCCAGTCCAAGTTCTCCTTTTATAGTCAATTAAACTGCAGCCCTAAAAGATGGAAGTGACTTACTCAAAGTAACACAAAATTAAAGTTAGATAGGTTCCAGCTCTCATCAATATAATTTGAAGTATATATACTTTGTTGTCATTGTAAAAACGACATTCAAGGAGAACAGTGAGTGAAAAGACTGGTTCAAAACGCACAAGACAACCTCTGGTCTTTCCCAAAGCTTTATAAAAACTACAGTGAAGGGATTTTTAAAGATAGAGTCCACCGTGGATGGAGAAAATTGAAGAGACAGTAACAAACTTCGGGCAACTGGAATAAATGGATGTGTGCCCAGTGACTGAGCGAGCAGCGAAACGGAGTGAAGTCTTCATCTGGCTGTGTGGGTTATGACCTGCCCAGGCCGGGGACCGCTGCTCACAGACACGTGAAGGGGCCTAAGCTCTGCAGGGGTGCAGGGCACAACATGCCACACGCTGAGAAGTCCAGGGCAAAGCAGCCACGGGGGCAGGAAGACCCGTCCCAATTTGTACCCGATGATTCCCCAAAGATCAGGAATTGAAGATACCACGTGGCTCTGGAGAAGATGAGAAGATGAGAAATGAAAAGGAAGCAAACACACACACAAAGAAGGAAGATTTTATATTTATTTTTATTATTATTATTATTATTATTATTATTCAGCCATAACCCTGTGGCATCCGATCCCGTCAGATCTCAGAAGCTAAGCAGGGTCAGGCCTGGTTAGTACCTGGATGAGAGATCGCCTGGGAACACCAGAAGCTGTAGGCTTGGGAAAAGGACCTGGCAACCCCCTCCCAAAAATCAATCTGCCATTGAAAACCCTATCCACAGCAGAAAAGCACTGACAATAGTGTTTCCCCTGTTGTACAGAGGGTCACTATGAGTCGGATACCGACTCGACAGCACCTAACAACAACAACAACAACAACTATTGTTATTATTATTATTATTATTATTATTATTATTATATAAAATGTTGTTAGGTGCCATAAAGTTGGATCCAACTCATCGTAACTGTACAACAGAACAAAACACTTCCTAACATTGTGCCAGGCGCACAATCTTTTTTATGCTTAATCCCATTGTTGCAGACACTGTGTCAATCCATCCAGTTGAGGGTCTTCCTTTTTTTCATTGACCCACCACTCTCCCAAACATGATGTCCTTCTTCAGAGATTGGCCCCTCTCGGCAACAGGACCAAAATACATAAGAAGCAGTCTAACCATCTTGCTTCCAAGGAGCACTCTGGTCGCACTTCTGGGACAGATCTGTTGAGTCTTTTGGCTGTTTATGGTATATTCATGATTCATCTCCAACACCATAATTTTAAAAAGTGAATTCTTCTCCCGTTTCCCTTATTCACTGTCCAGATTTCACAACCATATGATGCACTGAAAATACCATGGCATGAGTCAAGCTTCCCTTCATCTTTAATGTGACATCTTTACTTTTCAACACTTTAAAGAAGCCTTTTGCAACAGCTTTTCCTAATGCAGTGTGTCTTTTGATTTCTTGACTGCTGCTTCTAATATCTGTTCTAATATCTGCTTCTAATAACTGTTGTTTATAAAACCGAGTAAAGCAAAATCTTGGACAACTTCAGCCTTTTCTCCAGTTATCATGAAGTTGCATACTGACCCAGTTGTAAGGATTTTTGTTTTGTTGATGTTGAGCCACTATTCATACTGAAGGCTGTGTTCTTTGATCTTCATCCAAAAATGTTTCAAATCCTGCTGGCTTTCAGTAAGCATAGTTAATGCTACCTCCATAATGCAGGATGTATATGGCCAGCCTAGAAGGTATTTGCTGTGAAGTGTGAGACAAACATCCAGTTTCATTTTTTTATAAATGACTAGTTTTATGTAGTTGTTAAATGCCACCATTTTCAAATACTAAATACTTGTATCTTCCTAGAATTGCTTCCAAAGTTATATTCTAGCCATTGATCTGCGACATTGTTGTGAGTTTCATGCACATAGGGATCTAAGAAACATATTAAAGCACAGTCTGTAGATTGACTATTTCCCCTATAAAACACTGCAGTTCTCCAGAACTGACATGTGAGGCTGTCAACTCTTTGTTAGTTCTTTTTGTCTTCAAAACATCTTAGGAATTCCCTGCCCTTTGTAAAACTCATAAATTTCCTTAACTGTGCTTCAACATAGAAAAATATCAGTGGTATCAGAGCAAAAGTATGATAACTGTCATCATTCTTTAGTACGTAGACATTTCTGTTAGTCTTTTAATTGCACGTTACTTCTGCAGGGTAACGGAATGTACATGACCTTCTGTGCTTAAAGCTGCTGTTATGCAGCCCCGCTCCCTAGCCTTTCCTGTTCTTACTCCCTAACTTGACTCTGCATTCCAGTCTTGCTTAAGTACCTTCGATGTCCTCCTGCCTAGGACTCCCCACCACCTCCAGCCATCTGTACATGCTCTTCCTGTTGCTTAAGAGTAGGTAAGCAACTTCATGATAAACGGAGAAAAGATTGAGGTCGTCCAGGATTTTGCATTACTTGGTTCTACAATCAACACCTGTGGAAGCAGCAGTCAAGAAACCAAAACACGTGTTGCACTGGGAAAAGCTGTTGTCAACGAAAATAAAGGGAGACCCTCAGCTAGGTGGACTGACACAGTGTCTACAACACTGGGCTTAAATATATAAAAGGTCATGTGCCCGGCACAATGTTGGGGAGTGTTTTGTTCTATTGTACATAGGGTAGCTGTGAGTCTGACCCTACTCCACAGCACCTAACAACAACAAGAGATGATTCCATCTTACTCACCAGCTAAAATACAGATTATCCTTTAGGACTCAGTTTAGACATTGCACTCTAGAGAATGCCTTCTCTGACCCAGCATATGGTAACATAGACCTCTTCTGCCCCTACACCACCTGGTATGTCTTCCACCAGAGTGCTTATCTTATTGGGTTCCAATTGCTTTGTTAAAGGTCTACATGGCCACTGGACAGGAAGCTCCTGGAAGACCAAGATTGTCTTATTCTGACTTATATTTGGAGCATCTAGCACAATCTCTAGCATATAGTTGTTGTTGTTAGGTGCCATCAAGTAGGTGTCTGACTCATAGCGACCCTACATACAACAGGTGAAACACTATTGTCAGTGCTTCTCTGCTATTCAATGGCTGATTGATTTTTGGGAGTGGGTTGCTGGGTCCTTCTCCCAAGCCTACAGCACCTGGTGTTCCCAGGCGGTCTCCCATCCAAGCACTAACCAGGCCCAACCCTGCTTAGCTTCTGAGAACTAACAGGAAGGGACACCACAGTGGTACAGCTGCAAGCCTTAGCTTATAGTAGGGACTCAATAAATGTCTTGAATGAATGTGTGATATATGTTTGTTGCAGAATATTTGGGAGTAGAACTGAAAAAAAAAACACTTTTGAAGGAAATGAATATAAACGAGTATAAAACTGGTGACAACTGGCATTAGTATTTTTGATCTCCTTGTTTCCAGCTAACTTTCTGATCAGCCACGCTGTGTACAAAGCTGTGACTGCTTCTGTTTTCACTTAGTAGAACGTTGTCATTCTGAAAAACTATTGTTACTCGTGTCACTACAAATTGTCTCGAAAGTTCTTCAGTGATTATAAGAATATTGTCCATTAGAAGTAACAGTTTACTCTGATAATCTCTGTCATTGGACTTTAACTTACTTGCAAAGTTTTACCACTGTAAATATTGCTTTTTTTTTTTTTTTTTTTTTTTTTGCGGTACTGGGGGTTAAACCCAGGGCCTCGCGCCTGCATGCTCTGCAAGTGCTGGACCACTGAGCTGCACCTCAGCCCATTTTTTTTACTTTTTGAGACAGGATCTCGCTAAATTATGCAGACTGCCTCTGGCCTCGAACTTGCGATCCTCCCACCTACGCTTCCCGAGCCGCTGGGATTACAGGCGTGCGCCACCACGCCTGGCCCCTGTAAATATTGCTTAAGTAAATGTATTTGCACCTTCAATTGTTTCTCTATAATACATTCTGACAATGAAATTACTAGGTAAAATTTGCACAACTTTAATTTCCATATACTAAACAGGTATTTTCCTACTTACAGATAAATGATCTATTTTCTTCTTGCCCTATTAGTTTTCTTTTTTGTCATGTTTTGGGTTTTGTTGTTGTTTTTATTTATTTCTTTTATTTTATTTTAGACAGAATCTTGATAACAGCCCAGAATGGACTTGAACTCACTGTGTAGTTGCTGTAAGTAGCCCAGGTTGGCCTCGATTTTGAGATCTTCCTGCCTCTGCCTACAAAGTGCTAGGATTACAGGAGGGCACCACCACCCATCCTCTATTAGTATCCTACCATTGTTGTTGCTATTTACATTTAACTGTTTGATCCATTTAGAATTTACTTTGGAGGGTAAGATGAGATGTGGCTTTAACCAGAATTTTGACAGAATAACCAACTTTTCCAATACTTTCTCTTGGCCATTTAAAGAAAGGTTGCAAGCCTAGCATGGTGGTGCACACCTGTAATCCCAGCCACTTGGGAGGCAGAGGCAGGAGAATCACAAGTTCGAGACCAGAGGCAGTCTGCATAACCTAGCGAGACCCTGTCTCAAAAAGCAAAAAAAAATGGGCTGAGAGTGCAGCTCAGTGGTCCAGCACTTGCAGAGCATGCAAGTGCTAGGCCCTGGGTTCAACCCCCAGTACCGCAAAAAAAAAAAAAAAAGGTTATATCGCTCAGTGCTCACCACGAGCTTTGCTCTCTCCTCCCAGGTGAACAGGAGCCAGCTGTCAGCAGTGATTCCGACATCTCCTTGATCATGGCCATGGAGGTTGGACTGTCCGATGTAGAACTTTCCACTGACCAAGACTGCGAAGAGGTGAAATCGTGAGGTGGTGAAGACAGAAGAGAGACAGACAGAAGGACCTGAAGGGATGGAACCTTCAGATCATCTTGCCCACTCCAGGACGTTCCGTCCAAGAACGGTAATGAAAGCAATACCCACAGTCTCGGTAATCAGGACACTCGCGGCTCTCCCATCTCTGCCACAGTCTACGGCCTCGGCAGCTCAGAAGTTGAAAGCTGATTTCCTGACTTCCTGTCCTTGCAGACACACACTTCAGAAGCTCCTAAGACAGAGACCAGAAGAAAACCTTTAGTGTTTCTTCGTTCCATTTCAGTTATGCCAGGTCTTGCTTCTTGCTTTTCTTGTTTGTGGAAGATTGTCTGATTTCTTTGGCAATTTCTTTTTAAAGACTGTCTGGTTTACATCCCCTCCTCTGTTTTTCCTCCGATTTGCTCCAGCTCTCCACTAGAGCTGTTTAGAAGTCCCAGTTCCCGCTGCAATCACTTTGTATCACGTCTCTGAGATTGTGGGTCTTGACCTCTTGGCATGAAGTGTGCATGGCTTTGAGACATGTCTCAGCACCTGCAACAGAGTAAGGCCAGCTTTCACTAAGAATCTAAATTCTTTAGGTACGTCTCCAACACCCCAGCTGCCAGAGACCCCAGCGCTAAGTTCGAAATTGGGTGAGGCCACTGCCCATTACATTAAGCCACGTGGCATTGGCTTCCACTCACCAGGCTCTGCGGGGCCATCATGGCCTGAGAAGAGAGCTCTCAGGAAGGACTTCAGTCCATCTAGCCCCTAGGGTCAATGGCTACAATTCTCAACTCAGATGTCCCCTCCAGGGCATGAACGCCAATCTCTAGAAGCTGGGTCTGGGACTACAAGCGTAGTTTTACATTCTGATGCCTCACATGGGATTTCCCGATGTTATGAAGCAGTTTCTCACCTCCGTGAGTGAGTTCTGCAGGACAGGGAGACTGTAGGGCAGATCCAGCCACCTCAGAGCCCAGTGGTACCCGGATTTAACCTTGCTTCCTGTGTGCACCCATGAAGCCTCCCAGAGCACATGGAAGGAGTCCGGCGAATCCTTAGCAAATTGCTGCCTGGGGTTCCCTGGGCTCAGGCAGATCCCGGGTGAGGAGTGAGGTGTGACTCCGTAAGCCGATCAATCCAAAACACACAGCCCAGGGACTGGCTAGATCAGGTCCGTCCTGACTAAGAAAGAAAATAAGATGGACAGAAAAGGTTTCCAGTTGGTCCCAAACCCACCTGTGTTTTTAAGCTGTTTGTTTTTCTTCTTCTTCTTTTTTATTTTCTTTGTAACTATGATAGAAATGTGCTATTTTTCCAGCAGGCAGTTTTATAACACATCCAGGCTCTCCAGGTGCAGAGATGACGAAGGCCGTGGCCTGTGTCTCTGGACAATCGCGTGGCTCTCCGCGTCCTCTCTAAGCAGGTGGCAAAGGCCACGCCCCTGCTTTGATTAGCTATGAAAGGACGGCTCTCTCGCCGAGCTCTCTTACCGTGTTTGAAGAGGGCTTTTCCGCCTCATCACACTAATACTCACTCAAACGGAGTCTGGTTCTGCCGCCAGCCCTGGCTGCCTGCTGGAACGTGGCGTGTGGGCGGAGCGAGAGCAGTGTTGCTTTCCTTCACCGTCCTTCCCGATCTCCTATCTGATGGTTCATAAGTAGACAGCAAGGCAAGGAAAATGACCACGACCTTCAGGGAGTCACAGCTCCCTAAGAGGCCCGCACGGCCTGTACTGAGTTATGGTATCTAGGGGCGAGAAGGCAGGCGAGGAGGAATGAAGAGACCTCTGCATTGGGGGAGAAGAGTCCCGGGCGTGCCACGTCCTCTCGAGGCCTCGGCTTCCTCATCTGTAAGGTGTAGAGAGCAGCGAGATGACTCTCACGGTTCCGTCTTCAGGAGCATGGATGAGCACTTTGCCAGCGGGAGCCATGTTTTGCAGATAGTCAGGCCACGTAGCCAGCAGGCTTTCTCTCTGAGGGAGGCACAGTTACCTGGCATGTTGCCTCTGATGGCAGCCTTTGAGGTCTGGAACTCCTGTGTTGCTGAGAACAAAGCTCTAAACGATTCAGGTTTTAAGTCCAAGGAGGAGTTGGTTTGTTCTGCCTCATTTCAAAGCCACTGTCAATCACAGAGTTGGCAATCCTGGATACCTTCAAACCCTAATTCTTAGTATAGGATTCTTAAATCTCAAAGGAGTTTATTTTTCTCAGTTAGCATTAGCCAGCACTGATTTCTCCTTCACCTGCAGCCATAGCCCTGTGGCATCAGATCCTATCAGATCTCAGAAGCTAAGCAGGGTCGGCCCTGGTTAGTACTTGGATGGGAGACCATGTGGTAACACCAGGTGCTGTGGGCTTGGGAGAAGGACCAGGCAACCCACTCCCAAAAATCAATCTGCCATTGAAAACCCTATGAATAGCAGAGAAGCACTGACAATAGTGTTTCACCTGTTGTATATGGGGTCACTATGAGTTGGACACTGACTCAATGGCACCTAACAACAATTCCTCCTTCAGTCAGCTCTGCCCCAAACAAAGTCTGATATTAACTTACATCTAGTAGAATTAGGATAATTCCAAAGCAAAAGAAATATACCATAAATGGTCTTCCATACCCAGAGCAAAAATAGCCTTCGGATTGTACAGTCCTCTGGTTGATGCAGGTTTTCTCCTCCTGCCCATGGCCAGGGAAGTCAGGAGTTGATTGCATATGCAAACCTTGACCCCCATTGCCCTAACACGATGCTGAGTGAGTGAGGAAGGACCAGAGAGCCCATCTGATGCCTGTGGCTCTGTCCCCACCCAGGCCCCGAGCCTGTGGAATTCCTCACCAAGTTTCAGAGTTTTCCTGTGGCCTTCATCTTAAAGAAAAAGATTAGCCAGAAAGTTTCCCTTTCAAAAGAAACAGAGAAACCCTTCCCAATTGCCTTCATTGCCACTTCCTCCAAAGAAAAGACAGCCCTGGGGACCCAGTGCTCCACAGCCGAGTGTCAAGGGCGTTGAGCCGAGAGACGCCGACTCTGTGTGTATTTGCAGCTGCGCATCTTTCTATTGCAAGGGTCCAGACCGACATTGCCCAACAGAAATATAATGCAAGTCATCAATATATTTTTACATTTTTTACTACCCACATTTTCAGACGTAAGAGCAAACAGGTAAAAAAAGTCTTAGTAATATATTTTATTTAACTCAGTGTTATTGCTCCAACTTGTAACGGATGTAAAAAGTACTGATCAAACATTTTCCACTGTTTTTGTACTGAGTCTTCCAAATCCATCGTGTCTTCTGCACTCCCCGCATGTCTCAATGTGGACTAGCCTCACCCTGAGCACTCACTAGCCACACCTGTCTCGTGGCCACCGATCGGCCAGGCCAGATCTAGAGCTCCTCCAGGATTCTTGCAAGAGTCTCTGACCCTTACAGAAAAAGAAAGGTTGAAGCCTCAATTACCTCCACAGAGAACTAGACAACACCCAAGTCGCCTAACGAGAGGCCTAGAGATTGGTTTGTTTCATAGTAAATAAAGGTTCAGGCAGCACTTTTTTTGAAATTTCTGTTTGACCTGTCTAACCACTGATGTCCAGTATGGTGATTGTTACTTCTATGACCAGTTGTTTAAAAAAAAAGGCGCACTAACCATGTTGATTTGGTGCTGAAACAAAATCCTATCCCTCAGTCCTATAACCAACGCTTAGACTGGTAAGGGGCACTTGGGAGCAAAAGAGAATTCCATACCGAAGTCAGTCAACCTTACCTCGAGCCCGAGTCCTTCCTCTGATGCTAGGCAGGTCTGTGTCCAAAGCCAGTGTCCCTGAGCCCCATGGCTACAGCTAGAAGAACCCTTGCAGGTGGGAGGAAAGAGTGAGAAATTACATATGGACCCCAAATACAAGACCTCGTGTGGCCTTATTGAGAAAGAATCTTTGGGGCTTGTGATCCCCCAGCCCGGACTTGGTGAATTATGACTGCCGCCAACAGCCGGCTTCCTGCTCAACGCCACCATCGCCCATCACCCCCACGGCTGGCGGAAGAAAAAGAACATTTGCGTTCCCTCTGAATAATTTACAGTCATCTTCCGGAATTGCTTCTTCCTGTGGGCTCCTCCCTTTGGAAGAGGTGAGCCCTGATCGTAAATCGGGCAGTTGAATCCTGATTTCTCCCTAGGGTCTGATCGCCCCTGGATGTCAATCCGCATCATCGAGCCCAAGGAGACGCAGAGTCTGGGGAAGGGAGGCTGTAAAAGTAGCAAAGGCGCGTAGCTATTTTAGCATCACAGGGAAATGCTCCTGACTATGCGGCAAGTCTCTGTCCGAATGTTGTCATTTTGATATGTTTTGTTCATTTCTCTTATCTGTGAATATTCATAGGGCTGAGTGTAGCACCAAGGAAAAGGACAGCACCCAGTGGCCATTTCAGTGACTGCCCAGACATCCCTGTGGCTACTTTCAGAACCAGTGGGATGGCAGATAGTCTAACCTCAAATCTTATTTGTGAGTTTTGTTTAGACAGAAAAATTTTACAGAGCACAGAAGTTCAATGGCATTTGTTGCTGTTGTTGTTGGTATTTAGAATCCATTGAATGTACCACCTTGACTGAACACAAATCTCACAGAATCAAAACTACTCGGGGAAATACGGGATATGGAGGCCCTATGGCCCCTGTGGCAACCCCAGTGCATTGGTACAGCCTCTTAGTTGGACTTCTTCCTCTTTTTCTGCCTGCCTCTTACACACACATGCACTCCATATTTCCTTCACCTCCTTTTTCTTTTTTTTCCTCATTTCATCTTATTTCTTCATTCTCTCTTCTTGCAAGCAATGGTCCAACAACATTCAGGAGAAAACCACTGCTGGTTCCCTGCCTGTAGGGTTACTGTCGTCATGGGGATGGCTGGCGTGGGTGTGTTTCATCTTTTGATCGTGTGATCATATCTATATTTTCACTTCTGATGAGGCAAAGCAGTTTGCTAGAAGGACAGATTGAGGTCCTTCCTGCACCAGTTAGCCTTTGTGTTGCGGACTCAGTGACGAGTCACCTACAGCTATGGCCTTTTTGTCAGACTTGTTTGAAAGAGAAGTCTCCCGAGCACATACTTGGAGATCGCAATTCCAGAGCGCTCTTCAGATCTGTTATCCGGCACTGCCGGAATCTGTAACCTCCCCAGTTCCCCAGGCTCCCAGAGTCAGGACGCACGGGTCCTGCATCTGCTCTCACCGCGCTTCCTCACATCTCCGCACGAGAGCCTGCTCCTTGTACGTGATCCGAGGGCCACTTAACACTGACAAGGAGGCAGGAAGAGCCTGCCCTGCAGAGGTGGCTCCATGGCTCCATCTGTAACTCCCAGTGCCTCAGAGGCCCCTCATCCATGCCATTGTCTGGGAGCAACTGATTAGCACAGTGGAGGATGGTAGTTCAAAGGCACTGGGGCCCCTTCCCTGCAGGAAGTCAGAGTGGAGGATGGCAGGGCCCCTGGTCAGGGAGCTGGGGCAAGCCGGGCTGGACGGCTCCTGTGAACAGAACATGGATGTTCTCTCTGAAGAAATAAGTGCTCCTCCCTCAGGGTGAGCTGATCAGGTTTCCTCTTTTTCTAGGGGTGTAGGGAGAGATGATTTAAGGAATTAAATACGCATGAGTTAAAACACTCCCAACTGCAAAGAAAAATGAGATCGCCTGAAAATACGTTGATGTTGAGAAGCAAGTCTGAGTTTCCCCTCACCACTGAGCTCTTTCCTTTCCCTGCTCTTCTCCCACCTCACAACCTCGGCCCCTGTGTAGTGGCAACAATCACGTTTAAAGACTCCTACGTCGATAGCCCCGTTCCTCCACTTGGAGCCTGTCGATGGCACCGCATTATCGTCCAGGGACTATGAAACGAGTCCATATGTGAGACGCGGCCCTTTGTTTATCGAGCCCTTTTAACTGCAGAACCTGCTGAGGCCAGACCTGTGCCTCCTTCCCTGTCTTGTGTGCTTCATGATCAACTAGCATTTTGAGGAACCTCAATGATCAAAGGTCTTCTAATCCTGTGCTACTAGTAATGTCTGCAGTGGACAGAGCCATTTGCTCTGTGACCACGTGATGCATAGTTACTGATGATAATGATAAGGCACGAATATACATCTCTTAAGAGGTCTAAACACAGGGGGAGTGGAAATCCGTGGGGAGGGGAGCTGAGCTTGAGTTACCAGGTCATTGCTGGGCAGAATGTCTGAGGGTTTGTTACCCTTATGCACATGGCGGGGAAGCAGGGAACACGTGAGGACCACGTGCACTATAAACCAAAGACTGGTCACCTTCCAGATGGACACATGTTTCTTCCATGGACAAGCTGAATTTTCTCCTGGTGTTCTCACTAAGAAAAACGAAGGTGGATCGCCACGAATCCTTTGGGGCTTCTCTTTTGCAAGCCGTTGATTGACCTTCCTAAATCCAGAAATCTAAAATAAATGAATTGTGGCCTTCGAGCCACACCATCTTTAAAGCCTAGTGTTTAATCTCCTTTTCCTTCAAAACTTTCAAACAAATCTAGCGCTTTATGGAACTCAGAATATTGTTCTCTTTGAGAATGTGAAGATTTCAAATAGCCAAAGAATTTTCATACGTGAGAGCTAGCAAGCTCATTACAGGATAGGCTGCTCTTTGAAGAAAATACCAAATTGTTGCCTGTACTCATAGAGAGTAGAGCAGTTAAAGAGCTGACACGTGGATTTAGCCGTCTGAATTTGCCTTGGCATCTACAGTACTTACCGTTCAGTAGGCTGTTATTGTAAGGAGCAGGGCGCCCTCTGCTGGAATAACACCATTCTTGTTTCAGCAAATTAACTCTGGTCTCCACTTCCTGAACAACTCATGATACAATTTCCTCCATAGTTGAGAATGGGGCTGCATTTATCGAAGGGGAAAAGCATGTTAGGAGCTCTGAAAAGTTGATGGAGATTTCACAACAGATCCCACCATCAGCAGCCCTTTCCTTCCACGAAATATTGAAGTGTATTGTGTGGTTGCGAAGGAGATGACTCTGGCTGGAATGTGTGTGCTGAGTTATCAGCAGAGGTCGGCTTGATTTGTGACTAATCACAACTTTCTTGTGAAATCCCAAAGGAAGATCAATAAAAGGACTTCTTTCATATGAATGTAAATGGTGTGACATACTGATGTGTTTTATACATGTACATATTTACTTCCTGCTTTCACATTAGTAATCTGAAATGGTTAAATACCATTTTATAATTAGAAAGAGATTTAGAGGTGGGAGAGGGTGGGAGGGAGTGCTATTTTTATAATGGATGTCCCTTATATTTAGAAAACTTGAAGTTATTTTGTATTCATGAAAGGTTACATTCCATCCATTTCCTGGAGAAATAAAAAGGTATGGTTCTTTGAAATGTTCATGAGCTGAAAGAGGATTAGTTTCCATCAGAAACTCCTGAAAGTACCTAGGTAGCACCCAGTTTTGCAGAGTGTAGACCATAACCAGCAAATTGCCAGTTTAAAATCATGGGGGGCAGGGGGCAAAATCCAGCTTATTTGAGCACCTTTAAAGTGTGCATCATTATTTCACACTGGAATGAAATTACAAAGAGTGAATTTACATTTATGGAATAACCAGACATGATCCACAAATAAATATCCAGCACCACCCCCCCATAGCAAGAGGAAAATCCAATGGCTTTATTCTTCCTTCCCAGCATGAATGCTGTCCTTTTCTTATAAAACAAATGATACCTCAGCCTTTTACTGAATTCCCCGCTGGCATCTTTCTGGCCCATCCGAGGATCTGATAAAGGATGGTCCCATCTCAGTATTGCCCGCCATCTTCCTTTCCTCAGATCATGAGGCTGGACTTCCTTGATTTATTTGCCCTCTCACCCCAAAATTACAAAGTGGTATCGGCATGGGGAATTTTGACCTTGGACTTTGGTTAGCTCTTAATTGCAGAAATAAGGTAACAGTGGACTCTACAGCCGTTCTACCCCAGCATCCTTCTCTGTACAAAGTCATGCACACATGTAGAGGATTAATGAGGGCGGGAGAGTTGGGTCTTTGTTTTTTCTGTATAAAACCGTTTCCTTCTTCCCCACCTCAGACACCTACCCTACTCCTTTCAAAGCACTTTATCTATCTCAAAATACAAAGAAATTCAGGGGGAAATGGTCTTTAAAGGAATTTGTCTTCTATTAGGAGACAGATTTTAATTTTGCTTTATTCTGTTCTCGATGAGCTTTAGGAGAACATAAACAGTTTGTCCTGGGCTGGGCTAACAATGAAGCGGTGTGGATGACAGTTGGGAACATTCAGTCGGACGACATGACTATTTTTGTTACACGGGAGACTGTCCTGTAAATAAGTGCAATCGTGTTCTTATGTACCGGTTGAAAACTATACTGCAACTACAAAGGTTTTAACACGCGGATTGTGAATTCTGGGCAATTTCGCTGCAAAATTTTGTTTGGTTTTTTAATAAAATGGAGCTGGATGCTCGTCTTTGTGTCATCCATACCCTCTGTCACCTGTCCTTGAGTTCCTGAAGTGGCACTACGGCTTTGACAGCACCAGTGTTTACCACTGCATCGTGATGGTGTTAAGAGGAAGGATAGTAGCATCGGCCTCCTTGCTCTCGGGTGAGTGAAGTGCCAGGATGCAGACCCCCTCTTAGCTCCGCGCTTCTAAGTGAAGTGGCTGAAAGACTTCCTGCGGTTCTGCACACGGGGGCTGGTAAATTCGCTGAAGGTGCTGTTGAATGGGAACTGGCGCTATCCATCGCTCCCGCCTCCAGCAGGTTTAGACAGCGCAGCCCGGCTGCTGCCCGGGGCCAGCTGGGTGGGCTGGGGCGGCCACGTCCTTTTTTCTATGGACTTGTCCATGTCTAAAGGACCTTACACAACAATTCCGTAGGATTAGCAAAGGAAATTTAAAAATGGGGCTTCTAGCCTGGGAAGGTAGGACGGGGAGCTGAGAAGGGCAAGGAGGAAGCCCTGCTCCCCAGCTGGCCACCCGCAGGCAGCCCGCAGTGACTTAGACCGAGGGTCTGGCCCATCTGAGAGCCCTGGCTGTACCCTTGAGGAGCAGGCAGAGCTGGGCGTGGCACACGAAGTTCCGCCTGTGGCTAGAGACTTGCTCCTGGCCAGGTGCCCTTCCACAGACTGTGGTGTTGTTGTTTTTAGGTACCACGGACTCAGATCTGACAAATAGCAACCCTGTGTACAACAGAACAAAACATCACCCAACACTGTGTAATGCACATCATCTTATATGTTTAAGCCCAATGTCACAGCCACTGTGTTTCTTCTCATTTTGAGTCCTGCTGCATCAGCAAAAGGAGGTGCCAGGGGCTTTACTCCATTGCTATCATTAAAATCCACTCCACTTGGAGGGGCCAACTCTCGCCCAGTCCTCTCTCGAATGCCTTCCAGCCTGGATTGCTATTCATAGCGTTTTCAATGGCTGCTTCCGGAGTGGGCTGCCAGGTCCTTCTCCCTAGTCTGTCTTAGTCTGGAAGCTCAGCTGACACCTGTCCACCATAAGTGGCCCTGCTGTTATCTGAAATACTGGTGGTGGAGCTTTCAGCATCACAGCAACGTGCAAGCACCCACAGCACTACAAGCTGACAGGCACGTGGGGGCCTCCACAGAGTGCGCTGCTAAACAGACATGTGAGTACGGTGGCCGCTGGGAGACACTGTGTGGATGACAGCAGTGCAGCAGAGCTTCCCTTGGCATCGTGCTTGGTTCGTAGGTAGGGAGATGATGTAAGGGAATCATCAGGAGCAATGACGTGCCACCCGGGAAGGCACTCTGAACGTCCTGCTTCTGTCCTGGCGGTGTTTGTCTGCCAGACACCCATCACCAGCCCGGGCTCCGACACCTAGGGCACAAAGCCATTACCCAGGATCCAGACACCATCAGCGCAACTCCAACTCCTACAATCCTTCCACAGGGCTCCGCCGGGACACATTCTAGGATATGTTCAAAGTCGCAGCAATGACTCTCAAGGCCAACAGGTTGAGCCAAGGTTTTGTCCAATACGTATCAGCCCTTACCAGCTGGAGCCCTTCAAAGAGTCATTCCGGAAGCCGACTGATGATGTTGTTGTTAGGTGCCATCAAGTCGTGTCTGACTCATAGTAGCGTTTTCAATTTGATTGTTTCGGGATTGCTTCGCAAGTGGATTGCCAGGTCCTTCTCCCATTTTTGAGGTGCTGGGAATCGAACCCAGGACCTCAGAGACTGCAGAGCAGCGCTCTACCAACTGAGCTAAATCCCAGCCCTGACTGATGATAGACTCTTCTTTCTCAAGGGGTCCATTTTCCAGCCCTGCGCTGAACAAGACCACTTATGTGAACACAGCAGTATTCAAGCGGAGAAAGCAAATAAGCAAGTAGACAAACAAGATCTTGTTTCTCACCTGCGTTTCACACAGCACCCAGACCCTCACCTCTCTTCTCCCTGCTCCTACTCTTCAGGAAGGGCCACTGGTGGGCAGTTTGCAGTCACCCAGCTCCGCTTCACCTAGAAGGCATTTGTCTTGGGGCAGTCACTGAGGCTGCGCAGAGCGCATGCGCCCCAGGGAGCACTGGGCGGCGACCTGGCTACAATCCCACGTTTTCAGGGGACGTGGACATCCTGCCCCGTTAGAAACTCCACCCTGGGGCTGTTGCTGGAAGAAGCCCTGGGTTGCACTCATCCCTCTGAGAACGGGGAGTTTAAAACTCCGCAGAGCTTTGAGGGAGGCCGGCTTTGCCTGTGACTCTTCCTCTGCTAATCCCGGTGTTAGGGGTTGGACGATAAACCAAACCACTATTCAAAAGGCACAAAAATGCGTGCATCAAGCTCTTTTCTCACCACTCATTTTCTTGCCTCAGCCAAGGGGCGCATTGCCCCAGATTCCGGGAGAGGAAAGCAGGGAGAACAGGAATGCTCTGGCTCTGTGGCCATGGCCATCCATAGGAGAAGGAGGGCAGCTGATGGGGAATTCGGGGGATGGAGGCAGGCTGCACCGTCAGGAGGTATTTTAAGACAATAGCTCATCATTCCCACTGAGCCAATGGCAAATTATTTTACCTCTGACCTGGTCACACTGGCTGGCAGTAGACGCCCCCAAGACTGGCTGTGATTCTTTCTTCTTGACCGGAAGAATAAAGGACAATAGCCTTGCCATTGTGTCACCAGAGACTGAGGGGACCCCACTCAGTGACCCCATCTTCCCTTGTGGTTTCTTGCACGGTACCCTATTACAGGTGGGCCCCCACCCTGAATCCCCAGCAAATGGGAGCCTGTGTTTGCCAGCATACTGAGAGGTAAAAGTTAACCCCCTCCCTGCCTCCCCCCAAACCTTTTGGACCCTTCTGTTGTGGAAGACATTCCCTTACCTGTTCCCCATGGAAATATCCAGAAGTTCTGATCATAGTCAGGATCCCAGCCTAACCCCTCTCTGTGCCTCCCTTGAACACTTCCAGCTTCTTTGATCTTAAGGATCATTCATTAAGCAGCCAGGGAGAGACCAGAGCAGCCTCTCCTTGGTGGACAACTACTCTTGGTTGCCATGACAGCCACGAGCACAGCACAGCTGTCACTGGTATTATAGTCTAATGGGAGCCAAGAGTCTCACATCTCTAAGAATCACATCTCTAAAAATCATAGTTCTGAGCTTGGAAATGGTGTCCACACCTATGACTAGATGTGAGAGCAGAGAAGTGAATTACAGGATGGGGAAAGTGATGGAGAATAAGATGACACCTCTCTGGGCTGAGCTGGGTGCTTGCACACCAGCAAAAGGCCCAAGAAGTCTAACCTGGGCCTGGGGAAAATGCCAGGACCTAACCACATCCAACTCACAGAACTGCCTTCAGGATAGGGAAATTGAGAGGCAGGCGGTCCACTTGCCTCTTACCACTCTTTTTTTCCTGCCTTTATTTCCTTTGTTTGAAATGAGGAGGAGGCAGAGGAGAAAGGGGACGACCTTAATCAGGGGCCGAGGCAGGAAGAGTGCGAGAGGGTCCTGACCCTGGGCTAGGTTCTCTGGGGTGCCGGGCTCTGTCTGTCTGTACCTCAGAAGGCATCTGCTGTCTACTCAAAAAACTCAGGGGTGGAAAGCAAGAGAACTTGAGTGGTGCAGTTCATATCGACAGGAGGATCGTTGTGCAGTCACGAAACTGACTGAACGGGAGCAGCTCTGATCTAGAAAAACGGGAAGGCTGTGACTGCGGTACAGCAGCAGGGTACAGTCACACACATACACACACTGATACACACACTGACACTCGTGTGCACGCACACACACGACACTGACATGAACTCACACGCACATTCACATGCACTCACACACCACACCCTCCCACCCTCACACACACACACACTGATACACATGCTCACACACTCACACACACAAACACACCCTACCCACGAGGTGAGTCCCTAGCGAATGCTAATTTTCTCTCCCACGAAAGCTCACGGCCTTCAGATCCCATGCGGGTGTTCCTTCCTAGACCCACCCTTCAGAATATAAGTGCCCGTTATGTCGTTCCATCCAAACTGGCTCAGAGACAACAGCCTGCCCTTCTCACACCCCCTGCTATTGCACAAGTTTACGCGGCCAGAAGTCAGCACAGAGAACTTCTTTCTCATATATTATGGGGCACTAGATGTCTAGAGAACCCCACAACTATAAAGCACCTAAGAATATTGGGGAAAAAACATTTTAAGCCTGTTTTAAGATGAATGGGGGTCTGGGGTTTAGCTCAGTTGGTAGAGCGCTGCTCTGCAGTCCCTGAGGTCCCGGGTTTGATTTCCTGCACTGCAAAAGTGGGAGAAGGACTTAGCAATCCACTCCTGAGGCAATCCTGAAACAATCAGCCATTGAAAACCCTATTAGGATCGCTACATGTTGGACACGACTCGACGGCACCCAACAACAACAACAAGGATGCATATGTAAACTCATGAGGAAATTCTTGGTCACCAGAAATGACAAGTAAGGAAAGACAGTAGTCTACAAGACCTTCAGAAACCAGCACTTCCCTGCCTGTGTGTGCTGATCCCCAGTGATGTGGGGCGGGGAGGGCACAGGTTGTTTTTAATCTGTCAAGATGAACAATTTGTTTTAAAGATGATAAACATTTTACACTTTGTGGGCCACATGTGATTTCTTTGGGTTGTTAAGAACCCCTTACACATGTAAAAAGCCTTCTTAGCTTAAAGGCTACAGTAACAAGACAGACGTATGTCCCTCCTATAGGGACAAGGACGAGGCTCAGGGTCAGAACGAGAGACCTTAGTACAAATCCAGCAGACACCACGGTGGGAAAATACAGCAAATGTGCCTAGCGGAGGAGGTGGCGGTTGTTCATTGGTGCTGGCCTTGGTTCTGGACAAAGAGAGAAAATGAGAAAGTCTCTCCCTCTCCCTTCCCGTGATGTGCTGTCCACACACAAGCCTTCTCCTGGGTGACGCCCCACACTCCCGCTACCTGTATAACCTGAACACATAGGGTAAAAATTGAGTTTTAATAGACAAACAAACAAACAAACACATAAATAAGTAAATAAAGATTGAGTTTAAAGCCCACTCTTCTTAGGTAGAATCGCGTGTATCTCTTTCCTGGAGCAATAGTCTTTCAACCCAGGTCACAAAGAAATTTTCCCAAACCAGGTTCCAAGGAATATAAATTCACGGTTGAAAGTCTCAAAATGCCTAAGTGTGGCGGTGCACGCCTGTAACCCCAGCTCTTGGGAGGCTGAGGCAAGGGGATCGTGAGTTCAAGGCCAGCCTGGCTACACAGCGAGACCCTGTCTGAAAAACACATAAAATCCCCAGAATGCCTGAGGAAGCCGGTCACAGCGAGGAAGAGTGCAGAAAGATCGGTGACATGGGAAGTGGGAAATACCAGGGGCAGGATATAAACTAAGTGCTCTAAGGAGCCTTCCAGAAGACTCTGCTGCACCCCAGTGTTTGCAAAACACCCTTTGACCATTTCCAAGGTCAGCAGCAGAGCCACCAAACTCAAAGTAGGAAGGGAATAACAGGCAACCGTTGACTCAATTGACCTACTTTGCTCTTACGATGATGGAGGTGGAGGACGCTGGATTTTATCCACAAAAGGTTTTATTGTTTTTATGAGTTTTGAAGCTATTTGGCATTTTGATGGGGAAGGAAGAAGCAAGCTCATTCTTTCTTTGTGTGTGTGTGTGTGTGTGTGTGTGTGTGTGTGTGTGTGTGTGTGTGGTACAGGGGTTTGAACCCAGGCCTCAGCCTATTTTTATTTTTATTTATTTTTATTTATTTTCTTTTTACTTTTTGAGACAGGTTCTTGCTAAATTACGCAGACTACCTCTTGTCTTGAACTTGTGATCCTCCTGCCTCTGCCTCCTGAGCCGCTGGGATTAGAGGCGTGCACCACAGTGCCCGGCGGCAAGCTCATTCTTATATCTTACCCACAGAGTCCCTCATGATCAGACCCTAGCCTTGTCTCTATTTTACCTCCATCTGAACACGCTCCACCTGACTCACAGGCTGCAGCCACACTGTCTGTGTTGGTTCAACCATGGGTCCTCAAGACCTTGGAAGAGCTCCTTGAAGATGGTTAAATTAATAAATGCATGAACCGGGGAGGTTCATAGATTCAGCCCAAGGCACCAAGTCCAGGCTAAGGGAAAGAATTGCATAGTGAGGGCTTGCTCCTCAACAACTCAACAGTGGCTTTAAAAGACACACACAGTGCTTATGATCACATCTATCCATGTTAACATTAGGAATAACAGTAAGCATTTGAGTTCCAGGTATGTACTAGGTGCTAGGTAAGTGCTATATATGCCTGGTGTCATTTGGCCCTCCCCACATTGCTTTGAGGAGAGTACCATCATTATCCCTGACCATGATGCTCAGAAAGTAACTTGCCCAAGGTCACGCAGCCTGTAGACAACAAAACTGTTCATGCACTCATTTGGGGTTTTAAAAGCTGTTCCCCACCACTGTATTACATTGCCTTCCCCCTTCTGAAATGACAGCTGAGAAGTCTGTCTTTTGATCTCTGTAAAATGGGAAGAAAGAGATTGAAATTAACACAAAAAAGAACAACCAAAAAGTAAATTCGCAGTGAAATCTAACAAACACGACTTCAGCCAGGTGACCAAAGTTAAGATCCACAGGGCTAAGTCATGTTGATAGTCCATTCTCTTGCTGTAATGTGGTGAAAATACAGTACTGCTTTACCTTTGTTTCTTCCTCCCCAAAAACCCATAGCATAATCCCAGTAGAACCACAATGAAATCACATCAGGCAAACCGCATTGAGGGACGTTCTTTGAACCACATAACCAAGCACTGCTCAAAATCACCACACTTATCAAAAACAAGTGGTCACAGAAGCTGTCAGAGACCAGAGAAGCCCAAGGGCACGGTGCGATCAAAGGTAATGTAGAAGCCTGGTTGAGATCAGAGGGCAGCAGGGGCAAAGTATAAGGAGGTGGAAATTAGAATAGTCTGGAGTTCAGTTAAGGGTAGTTTACCAGCATAGATTCCTTCATTGTGACAATTATACCACGGTCATGTCAGATGGTAACAAAAGGAAAATTGGGTGAGGGACATACAAGAATTCTCTGCACTATATCACTTTCTTGCAAATATATAACTATTCTAAAATGTGTTTATTTCAGAGGAGATGTTTTTATCAAATATAACGACTTACTGGATTCTGAAATCATAGGAATTGGTTTTTGATGCTGTTGCAGAGTCTCCTTCCCCAGAAATGTTAGGAGAACTCAGTAGGCTGAAGAGTTTAGATGTTCTTCTGAAAGCAGGACATTGGTCCAAAATATTTCTCGACTTTGGTCCAAAATATTACTGGACATCAATTTCATTTTTAAGACTATATATTTGTGATTTGCATTCATTGTTACAATGACACTTTAACACAGCGTAATTGGAATATGTGCCAAATGAGAAGTTGATCTTTTGTTATTACTGTCAGAGTTATGCAAAAGTAATGAGTACGGCTCTTCGCTGGTGCTCAGTAATTACACCTCTCACTGTCTGGGTAAACAACATAACCTAAATGCACCAAGTGTTACAGAACACTCGCCCTTTGTGTTGTTATTATGTAGTTGAGCCATTTCTTCCATTAGGTGGCGCTGTTGACCATCAAATGGAAAAGATGCTCTGGCAGTGGGGAATTAGGCCTGTATGGAGTCTGCTTGAACACTTTGTAGGACAACTTTGAAGAAAAATACCATCCTGAATTTGTCTTCAGACGCATTTATATACTAGCAAAAGGAGAGTAGACAGCATCAACCAACATAGCTGGGGTAGGGGACATTTCATGGGATGGAGAAGTATATGGGATTATGCGGTCCTTCAGGATGTTCTTAGATGTGTGTAACTGAAGCCACATATCTCTAAATAAAAAGCAAATTAGAACTGACAAAAATAGAAATACCTTATCTCAGGCAAGACTGGTGTTTCTGGAAAGTGATGTTGAAAGAATGCTCTTGACTTGGAATATGATTTATATTCTTACTGGTTGACCACAAATGTCATGTTCCCCACAGTATTCACAAGATTGCTCATGCCTTAAATCCTTTATCTAAATACAGCAACAAGAGCCTGTACACACTTACACACATGAACACAAACCCAAGTAAAATTCTCTAATGATCTCCCATTTCTATTAAATCTAAACTAGTTTCCTAAGTCTTGAACCATCTGGCCTCTGACATCTCCAGAATTACTTTATGCCACTTTTCCACTCATTCCATGCATTCAAGGTTCATAGCCCTTCTCTAGAATATTCTAATTATGCAGAGCACTCTTCTACCACAGGATCTTTGCACAGGCATGTTCCTCTACCTGACTGCTCTCATGCTATTTTCCTTCTTCTACTTAATGCCTATTTATCATCCTTTGGCCATCAGCTTGACAGGTTTCCCTTAGAGAAAGTTGTTCTTGCTCAGAGGTTAGGTATCCCTGTTAAGTGCTTACATAATGCCTTATAATTTCTATTTATAGCTCTAATGATAGATCTATTCTACATACTAAACATATCACTAAACAATATTTAGCATCCAGAATTAACTTATGTGATCAGTAATCAGTTAGTATCAGTTCTCTTTCAATTGCAAATTACATGAGATTAGAGTCTATGTTTTTCTCTCCATGGCTCTCAGCAGATATTACAGGAGCTGGCTTAGAGCAGGTTTTGAATATGTGTTTGTAGAATAAATAATTGAAGGACTGTCCACATACCTGACAGTTGTTCTAGCCAACTCCTGTTTTATTCTTTTCATCAAAAAAAAAAAAAAAAAGAGAGAGAGAGAGAGAGAGAGAGAGAAAATAAAACACCTTTATCCAGGAATTCCCCAACAGTCTGTCACCTTGTCATGTGTGGACATTTGCGTGTTGCTATGATGCTGAAAGTTATGCCTCCAGTATCTTATATACCAGCAGGGCCACCCATGGTGGACAGGTTTCAGCTGAGCTTCCAGACTAAGACTAGGGAGAAGGACCTGGCAGCCCGTTCCCAAAACAATTAGCTATTCAAAATCCTATGAATAGCAGAGAAGCTCTGCCAGAAAATGAAAACCCCAGACTGGAAGGCATTTAAGAAATAACTAAGGAAGAGTTGCCTCTTCCAAGTAGAGTCAACTTTATTGATAGAAAAGGAATAAAGCCCCCGGGACCTCCTTTTGCTGATGTGGAATGACTCAAAATGGGAAGAAACACAGTGGCTGCAACAATGAGCTCAAACATAAAAGGGTCATGCGCATGGTACAGTGTATGGTGGTGTTTAATCCTGTAGTACATAGAGTCGCTATGAGTAGGACCCAACTTGACAGCACCTTATGACAGCAACTACCCAGGAATCAGAACTAGCAATATTTAGATGTTATACTAGGCTGCCTGGAAGACTTGGGGGAAAAAAAAACTAATGTGGTAAGCAAAGCACTTAATGTTAACTGTGCAACATAGAGAAAAATAGAAAATAATAAGAAGTGCATTGTTGTTATGTGCCATCCAGATGAGACACTTTTGTTAGTGCTTCTCTGCTATTCATAGGGTTTTCAATAGCTGATTGTTTGGAGGGAGTGAGTTGCCAGGTCCTTCTCCCTAGCCTACAGCACCTGGTGTTCCCAGGCAGTCTCCCATCCAAGTACTAACCAGGCCCGACCCTGCTTAGCTTCCAAGATCTGATGGAATCAGAAGCCATGGTGGTATGGCTACAGGCAACAAGTATGTTGTTGTTGTTATGGTTGTTGTTAGGTGCTGTCAAGTCCTGTTGGACTCATAGGGACCCTCATGGGGTTTTCAATGGCTGATTGTTTTGAGATTGCCTCAGGGGTGGATTGCCACACCTTTCTCCCATTTTTGCAGTGCTGAAAACCGAACCTGGGACTTCAAAGACTGCAAAATGGCACTCTACCAACTGAGCTAAATCCAAGCCCTAAGAAATATAATAAAATATAATAAAAATCTTATTATTTTGGGGACAGATCATCAGAAGAGCAATTTTCTGGAGAAGTGCCTCCCATGACGCCTGGGCTAATTGGGAGCATGTTGGCCCATCTATGTGTTGGTTACAATGAAGTCAAAAAAATTCAAACCATATTGACTCAAGTGAGGAAAAAACAGCTTCCAACTCAGTTCATCCTCTCCTACCAGAGAAAGAGGGGCTGGGATTTAGCTCGGTTGATAGAACACCATTCTGCAGTCTCAGAGGTCACAGGTTCAATTCCAGCACCGTGAAAATGGGAGAAGGACATGGCAATCCACTCCCAAAGCAATCTCAAAACAATCAGCCATTGAAAACCCTATAAGAATCGCTATGAGTCGAATTTCACTCAAGGGCACAAAACAACAACAACAACCAGAGGAAGAGCCTATGATAGATGTCCTAGCAAGCTGTGCTCAATGCAGAATTCTATTAGGCTGGGCTACAGCGATTATCGCGCGCCTTTTGCTTAATTTTTTCTCTAAAAAAGCCCATCTTTGGCCAATGAAGGTCTGCAAGTCTGCTTCTTCCCTCTTCCTATAGGATATTACAGCACTCGAGAGATTCCTTACTACTTAACATAACAAAATGCTCCAGAACCAACATGGATGTTTCCTGCCCCAAGCATGGCGTCAGCCATCTGGCTGAGAAATCGCATGTCAGGACACAGTCTGTACAGTAGCAACGCTCCCTGCTCCTGGGCTGGTTAGTGCTGCTAGGCCTCTTCAGCGATACATTCATTTTTACTTTTTAAAGATTAAAAAAATACCTCTTCAGTTTATATTGATGCTTCCAATTCAAACTTAGTTTTATGAAGGTTTTTTAAAACATTCCTCTAATGCCTCTGTGTGTATCTCCGGCGAAGATTCTGAATCTCAAGGACACAGAATGACAGAATGAAAATATCTATTATTCATTTACCCCATTACACACACACAACAGTCTCGGGAAAACACTCAGGTTTCAGAATTTACTACTTCCAATAAAAGGTAAATCCATTCCTGCTGACTCAGCGGAAGTGAAGCCAGAGAGACAAACGGACAGTGTCTGCCCAGAGCCTGTATGGTCTACGACATTCGCTCTCCTTCCAAAGCCAGTACTGTTTTCTGAAATGTTGAATCAGACTATTCAGAACAATCTCTCTCATAAAAGGGTTTTGTTGTTGTTGTTGTTTTGGTTTCTTTTTTTTTTTTTTTTTTTTTGGTGGTACTGGGGCTTGAACACAGGTCCTCATGGTTGCATGCTTTGCAAGTGTTGGACCACTGAACTGCACCTTCAGCTCATTTTTTTCCCCACTTTTTGAGACAGGGGCTCACCAAATCACACAGACTGCCTCTGGTCTCAAACTTGGGATCCTCCTCCCTCTGCCTCCCGAGTCACTGGGATTACAGGCATGTGCCACCATGCCCGGCCCTAAAAGTTATTTTTTAAATTAGATAATAAACTAGATAAATTAAATTAAACTAGATAAACTATAAATAAGTAGAGATGAAATACATTAAATACATCTTCAAAGAATCAAAGAGATTATAAGACAGGAAGGAATGACCAACCTGCCATGAGAAGTCAGAAGCCCAGAGCGCAAAGGAAAGCAGAGCTGCTTCTGCCCTGAAGTAGCTGCCCACCGTAAGAATCCTGATTTTTCATTGTGGTGACCTTCCAGGAAGGAAGAGAGAAAGTAACACCTGTTGTTGTTGTTGTTGTTGTTAGGTGCCGTCGAGTCAGTATCCGACTCATAGCGACCCTGTGTACAACAGGGGAAACACTATTGTCAGTGCTTCTCTGCTGTTCATAGGGTTTTCAATGGCAGATTGATTTTTGGGAGGGGGTTGCCAGGTCCTTCTCCCAAACCTGCAGCATCTGGTGTTCCCAGGTGGTCTCCCATCCAGGTACTAACCAGGCCCGACTCTGCTTAGCTTCCGAGATCTGACGGGATCAGATACCACAGGGCTACTGCTGCAGGCGCAAGCAACACCTAGAGACCACTCAAAATATGAGTCTGATAGAACAGTCACCCCATAGTAATCTGACTATAAAGAGCTAAGCCTGGCCCAGAATCACAGCCCAGTGAAACCCCCCGGGTCTCTCCTTTTCTCCAGGGAATTTCAGGCTTTGAATTTGGATTGAAGTTGTCCTAAACTGGTGGTACCTTCAGGCCCCTTGCAGAATCATATGTAAATCTCTCCTGGAAAAAGTCAATTTCATGTTAGGCCTAAGATAACTTACCCAATAAGATTTTTGGATCCAGGACTAAGTCAAGAAAGCAGGTGCCACAAGCAGTATCTAGGAGACTACAGAGCACAGACACAGAATTGGAAAGACTTCAGATCTTAGAACTACATAAATTAACGGTGCTATGCATACATATTTTGTTTAGAGGTTAACAACACTTGCAAGGAAAGGGAAACTTTAAATTTAAAAAGTCATCTTTTGTAGTTTCAAGTTAAAACAGATTTTTAAAGACTTAAACGAAACTTTTAGAAAAAAGAAAGAAAAGTACCAAAATTTAAAACTCTGTAGATGACTGGGTACAGTGGCCCATGCTATCATCCCAGCAATTTGGGAGGCTGAGGTAGAAGGATTATAGGCTCAGCCTGTGTACTTTAGGGAGACATGGTCTCAAAAGAAAAAAAGAAAAAAATAGGCTCAGGGCTGCAGCCCAGTGGTAAAGCACTTGCAAAGTATGTGGGAGGAGGCCCTGGGTTCAATTTCCCAGTACCACAACTAAGTAAGTAAATCTCAGAAGATAAGCTTAACTGTAGATTGGACTGAGATGAAGAAAAAATAAATCAACTGGAAAATAAGGGAGAAGCTATCCATAATGAAGGACTGAGTGACAAAAATATTCTGATACAGAAGAAAAAGTAAGAGACATAAAGAATGCAGCAAGTGTTTAATTACAGTCTTGGAGGGCAAGAAGGGAAAGAATAAGGCAGAGACGTACATGAAGAGACAACTAACTAGAATTTTCCAGAACTAAGGAAAAACACTGTTCCACATAGTGCAGAGACCCAATGAATCCAAGTTACAGTAAATTTATAGCACTAAGTACATGTATCAGAAAAGAAAAATATCTCAAATCAATAATCTAAGCTTCTACCGCAAGAACCTTGAAAAAAGAAGAGTAGATTGAATCAAAAGCTTGGAAGAGGAAAGAAATAATAAAAATTTAGAGTGCAAGTCAGTGAAATTGGAAACAGAAAAGGCCTAGAGAAAATTCAATGAAACAAAGAGCTAGGTCTTTAAAAAGATCAAGAAAATTGAGAAACCTCTAGCAAGACTGACAGAGAGGAAGGGAAGGCAGAATTAAAAATACAGAGGCTACCCTACAGACTATGTAGACATCTTGGGGATAATAAGGGAATACTGCTAACAACTTTACACACAGAGATTCTATAACTTAGAGGAAATTGACCAATTTCTCAAAAAAAAAGCCTTCAACCAATATAAAATAAATTATTTGAATAGACTTCTATAAGAGAAGATAAGAAAACTGAATTATAAATTTTAACCCCCCCCAAAAAAAAAACTCTATGTCCACAGAGTTCCACACAGAATTCTACCAAACATTTATGGAAAAATTAACAGCATTCCATCCATACAAGCTCTTGCAGAAAACAGAGGAGGAAAGAACTTTACCAATTAATTCTCTGAAGCTGGTATGACTCTGCTACCTAAACCAGACAAATACAATGCAAAAAAAAGAAAACTGCAGATCAACAAACCTCATGTGTGTAGATGAAAAAATCCTTAACAAAACAGTAGTAAACAGAGTCTAGCAATGTATAGAAAGAATATGGATGATGACTGCTAAGGTCTGACTGAGGACTTCCAAAATTCATACTGAAACCTAATCCTTGCTTTGGTGGTATTAAAATGTAGGGTATTTTCCTGAATGATTAAATTGAAAGGCTCTACATTCACAAATGGGACTAGTGCCTTAGAAAACAGGTTAGAGGCACTGCCTTGCCTTTCTTCCATGCAAGGATACAAAAATAAAAGATCGCCTATGAAGCCGAGGCTTACAACCATACCACTGTGGCATCCAATCCCATCAGATCGCAGAAGCTAAGTAGGGTTTTGCCTGGGTAATACTTGGGTGGGAGACCAGGTGCTGTGGGCTTGGAAGAAGGACCCAGCAACCCATTCCCAAAAACCAATCAGCCACTGAAAACCCTATGAATAGCAGAGAAGTAGTAACAATACCGTTTCTCCTGTTGTATGTAGGGTTGCTATGAGTCAGACACTAACTCAATGGCACCTAACAGCAAAAACAACAATGAAGCTAAGAGCAACCTTCATCAGATGTGAGATCTGCTGGTGTCTCAGTCTTGAGCCTCCCAACCTCTAGAACTGTAAACAATAAATTTCTGTTGTTTGTAAATTACCTGGTCCAAAGCATTTTGTTATAGCAGCCAAAAAAAACTAAGATAATTACCAAGTAGGATTTGTTCCAAGTACACAAAGCTGTTTTCATATTTCAAATTAATCAATGTAGTCTACAACACTAACAGACTAAATAAAATCACAATTGTATCAATGAATACAGAAAATGAACTGTAAAATATTTAATTCCCACTGATGATAAAATTTTATGAAAATTCTCAGAAAAATAGGAGTAGAGAACACTTCCTCAAATTGATAAAGCAGATTGGTAGAGAAGCTACAGCTAATATTTTCCTTAGTAGTAAAAAATGGAATGCTTGCTCTGTAGGTCTGGGAATAAAGCCAGGATGTCTGCTCCCATCACTCCCATTCAACATAATGCTTCAAATTCTAGTCAGTTTATGAAATCAAGAAAGGGAAATAGAAAGCATAGAACTCAGAAAGATAAAATAAATAATATTTGCAAATGATATGGCTACATAGAAAATCCCATGGATTCCATTTTTAAAACACTCACATGACTAATAACTGAGTTCAGCAAGGTTATAAGACAGAAAATCAACATAAAAGCCAGTGATATTTTTATACATTACCAATGAACACATAGACACTGAAATAAAAACGCAGTACCATTTGCAATCACTTTTTGCAAAACAAACAAAAAAGAAGTAGTTAAGTGTAAATACAGGAAAAACAGAACTTAACTTATATTCTGTACTTGTTGTCGTTGTTGTTAGGTGCCGTCAAGTCAGTATCCGACTCATAGCGACCCTATATACAACAGACAAAAACACTATTGTCAGTGCTTCCCTGCTATTCAGAGGGTTTTCAATGGCAGATTGATTATTGGGAGCGGGTTGCCAGGTCCTTCTCCCAAGCCTGCAGTATCTGGTGTTCCTAGGCAGTCTCCCATCCAAGTACTAACCAGGCCCAACCCTGCTTAGCTTCCAAGATCTGACAGGATCGGATGCCACAGGGCTATGGCTGCAGGCCATATTCGGTACTATAAGCTACAAAATGATGAAACTGAAAGAATAAAAATAAATAGAGAGGCATACCATGTTCGTGGACTGAAGGACTCAACCTAGTAAAGATATGAATTCCCCCAAAATTGATATACAAGCTTAAAAGAATTTCAATCAAAATTCCTGAAATATTTTTGGTAGCAATAGAAAACATTATTCTAAAATTTATATGGTAAGACAAAGGAACAAAAATATCTAAAATGATTTTTAAAAAGGAAAGCAAAGCTGGGGAGAAAAAACTGTTTACTCATTTCTAAGACTTTAAATATAGACTTACACTGATCAAGGCAATATAGCATTGGCAGAGGGTGAGACATAAATCAATGGAACAGAATAGCTATCCCAGAAATAAACCCATACAAATATGCCCACATTTGTTTTGCTGAAATGCTATTACAATTCAATACACAAAACAGAGACATTTTAGTTAACAGTATTTGCAAAGTATGTGCGCAAGGCCCTGGATTCAACCCCCAAGTACCACAAAGGGGGGGTGGGATTTCCATTTAGTTTACTTTAAAAAGAGCATGACTTAATGATTTATTTATCAAACAAACAGTAATTGAAAGCATGCCTTCTGCTAGGCTGTCTCCTGGACAATGAAGGAGAAAATGATTCAAGAGATGCTTAAAATACAGAAGTGAAATATCCCATGCATTTCTAGAGGCCTTCACCAGCTGGGGTCTTTACGAACATAATCTGCCAGCCTGGCCTTGGCTTGAGTAAGTAAGGTGCTAGAAGAATGGTTTCTGTCATCCATTCTTAGGTCTAGGAACCCTGCAGCCAGGTCTCTGGCCTTAGACCAGGAAAACTGCGCTTTTAGGGACCAGGAGTTTCCCAGGCTGAGTGCAGGTACTTAGAGGCCCACTTGGTGACGTCCACTGAGTGGGAGGCTGTCTCTTCTCCCAGGAAAAGCGTTTATTTTCTGGACAGTTAAATCAATGTCAGGAGGAAGTGTAACCATTTTCACAAGTTTTGCTCCTTTCCATGAACTCCACCCTGCTCACACATGGATTTTCTCAATTATACATTGAAAGACAGAATCATGAACTGATTACTGGACAAAAGAAATGGAGGTTCTCCAGAACTTTCCTGCAGTTTCTTCACCATGATGGAACAGACCAAGGTGGGTCATCTTCCCAAGGCGTCAGGAGCATCAACGACACCGAGTGGAGATGTGGGGAACACCAGCCTGGAGAAGGCGGACAGACGCATGCGCAGGCAGCCCTGCCTTCAGGAGTCAAAGAGCGGAAGCCTTGGCTTTCAAGATGGACTCCGAGACAGCCTCTCACCCACAGAACAGCAACGGCTCCCCAGCAACCTCTCCCCATTTTAGACTCAGTGGGACACCCAGGGAGAACTTTGACTCCTTATTTGACTGGCATCAGGAGGGCCTGCTTTCTTCTAGAAACTAAATTACTGCCATGTTGCTAGTTACTAACATTTCTCACCCCTACTCAGTTTTGTCCCCCATGTGTCTGTCAGCTTGTTGTGCTGTGGGGGCTTGCATGTTGCTGTGACGCTGAAAGCTATGTCACCAGTATTTCAGACACCAGCAGGGCCAACATTGGTGGACAGGCTGAGCTTCCAGATTAAGACAGATTAGGGAGAAGGACCCGGCATCCCACTCCCAACAATCTGCCATTGAAAACCCTGTGAATAGCAGAGAAGCACTGCCATAGTGCCAGGCTTGGCACAGTGTTGGGGGTGTTTCATCTGGTTGTACATAGGGTCGCCATGAGTCAGACCCAACTCACAGTACCTAACAGCAACAAGAAGAAGCCAGTTTTGCAGGGCTCAGAAAGATGTACTGTTGATTGCAGATTCTCCCAGAATTAAGACCAACCTGGTTTGCATGCTAAAGAACTCACAAAATCCTAAAAGATGCCCAAGATGTAAGCGCATGTACCCAGGTGTGGCGACACCTGCATGCGATCCCAGCACTCAGGAGGCTGAGGCAGGAGGATGAAGTGTTCAAAGCCAGCCTGGGCTACATAGTGAGATCCTGTCTCAAAAACATAAATAAGTAAATCAAATAAAATAAAGTAAAAAATAAATAAAAAACAAAACGTAAACACACCATGCACATCATCTTGGGCCTCTCTTCCTTACGTAAATCCAGTCATGGATTCTTCCGAAAGTGGTCTGTCAAGTTCAAGGTTTGTGCAGATATATATCAAAGTACTACAATATCTTGCGTGGTTCTGAGGATAGCGACCCCCTGCTGTCCATCCTTCAGGACAACTAGCCAGCGGTGGAAAGTTCCCCGAGGCAGGTCTCAAGTATGACCTTGGAGGGCCCATGGACCAGCTGTAGCCAGGAGCAGGGTCCATATTGACCGAAGCTACTCCATCAAATCCATTGAGCCAGCTCGTATTTATCTGGTGCTCACGGTGCCCACCTGACTGAGCATAAAAGAAATCACACTAGGAATTGGGAACGGGTGCCACCTGTGTACAAAGACTTCCCAAACAGTTCAAAAAAGAATGTGTGAGATCTATTCTTTTAAAAAAATGAATGTGTCTATGTTGTAAATAAAACTTTATTTACAAAAACAGTCAGGAGATCCTATCTGGGCCACATGCCATAGTCTGCTGATTCCAAATTTAAGTTATTTCATTGTGTTTAACTTTTGGTATTTAAGATTCTATGTTGGAACGCTTTTAGCGTCTTTGTTTTGTTTTGTTTTGTTTTTTGAGACAGGGTCTTGATGTTTAGCCCAGGATGACCTGGAACTCACCTTGTAGACCAGGCTGGCCTCAAACTTGTTTTGATCCAATGTGGGTTCTTTTAAAATATTAACGTAGTCAAGGGAGAGCAAAATCCCAGCACCCGAAGCTTCCTTGACTCATTAAGCCTGTCTGTTTTGTTGGTTTGCGTCTTTGCTGGTTTATTCATGTGTACACCATCCCCAGCATGCACGCATAAGGACAAACACTTTCTTTACTCATTTCCTTTTTCTGACCTCCAGAATTGTGAGTGAATGAGTTTCCAAGTTCTAAGCCACTGAGTTTGCATTAATTTATTCCAGCAGCATGGGAAATTAATATAGAAATGAAGGGGGGAAATAATAAGGTAAAATAAAATAAAGAAGTTGCCTTACATGAGTCTGTGATTACAGATTGCCATGAACTGAGACATGGGAGCCATTCATTTCTGCCCATCCACAGTACTAAAGGGGCTGGGGCTTAGCTCAGTTGGTAGAGTGCTGCTCTGTGCTCTCTGAGACCATGGGTTTGATTCCCAGCACCACAAAAATGAGAGAAGGATATGGCAGCCCACTCTCAAAGTAATCCCAAAACAATCAGCCATGGAAAACCCTATGAATAACAGAGAAGCACTGACATAGTGCTGGGCATAGCATAGCATCTGGGAGCATTTCCTTCTGTTATACATAAGGTTGCTATAAGTCGGACCTGACTCAAGGACACCTAACAACAACAATAGTCCTAAAAGAACAGCAAAACAAACAAAAACATCTGTAATGGCCACATAAAAATGTCATTGTTCACTACACACCAAAATTTATGTACACATTCCTCTTATGATTCACTTGAGTAGCTGGGCACCATGGCACATGCCTGTAACCCCAGCAGTTTGGGAGGTTGAGGCAGGAGAATCACAAGTTGAGGCCAGAGGCAGCCTACACAATTTACTAAGATCCAGTCTCAAAATAAAAAACAAAGAAAGAGGCTGAGAGTACAGCCCAGTGGTACAGCACTTACCTAGCAGGTGCAAGGCCCTGAATTCAATCCTCAGGACCGGGGTGGGGCGGGGGGGGGGGTGCGGGGAGGCGGGTAATGCACTTAGGTAATTTTAAATGCTACTTTTAACACTTATGAAATGTTGTTGTTGTTGTTAGGTGCCATCAAGTCGTATCCGACTCATAGCGAACCTCATAGGGTTTTCAATGGCTGCTTGTTTAGAGATTGCCTTGGGAGTGGATTGCCACATCCTTCTCCCATTTTTGCGGTGCTGGGAATCAAACCCGGGACATCCGAGACTGCAGAGCAACGCTCTACCAACTGAGCTAAATCCCAGCAAACATAGTTAAGTGGAATAGCTACATTCTTCTAGACTCTAAATGAGAAAAGATATAAATAGACATGTCACAAAAGAAGAAATGCTGCAGACCAGCAAATTTGTGGGATTATGTTCAGCTGCCGAGATATGCAGTTTAAAAAACAATAATCAGCCAGTTGCTGTGGCGCACGCCTGTAATCCCAGTGACATGGGAGGCAGAGGCAAGAGGATCGCAAGTTTCAGAACAGAGGCAGTCTGCATAATTTAGTGAAACCCTGTCTAAAAAAGAAAAAAAAAATTGGGGCTGGGGTTGCAGCTCAGTGGTACAGCACTTGCAAAGCATGCAAGTGCAAGGCCTTGGGTTTAACCCCCAGTACCACACACACACACACACACACACACACACACACACACACACACACACACACAAATTGATTAAAAAAATCAAATTTCCAGTTTTACTGAGGCAAAACTGAGTAGTTGTGAAAGAGTTATATGGCCCACAGTTTGGAATGTTTGCTACCTGGCCCTTTATAGAAACAACAACAAAAAAGGAATATTTGCTACCTGGAATATGGCTACTAGTTAGCAATATACTTCCTAGACTATTTTGTAGCCACTGAAAAAAAGTTCCTGGGCAATTTGTAACAAAATAGAAAAATGTTTCATGCTGTGGGAAAATAACAGCATACATATGGAATTGTAAGGACTCTATCATCGTAATGATGAGAAGAAAAATATTTAAGGAGGGAGTAGATGAGTGTACGCCTGCATCCATACCACTGTGGCTTCCAATCCCCTCAGGTCTCAGAAGCTAAGCAGGGTCAGCCCTGGTTAGTACTTGGTTGGGAGACCGCCTGGGAACACCAGGTGCTATAGGCTTGGGAGAAGGACCCGCCAACCCACTCCAAAAATCAATCAGCCATTGAAAACCCTATGAATAGCAGAGAAGCACTGACAATAGTGTTTCATCTGTTGTACATAGGGTCACAATGAGTCAGACACCGATTCAATGGCACCTAACAACAACAACAGATGGGTGTATACCAAAATGTTAAGATTATTTATTTTCAAGTGATGTGATTTAATTTTAGCCTCTTTCTATTTTTCTACTTTTCTGCCCTTTCTTCAGATTACATTAATGAGCATCTTTTGCTTTAAGGTAAAAAACTCGCTAACTTAAAAATATAAAAAAAAAAACTAAAGTGAGCCTCCCGTGCACTCTTGGGTGAAGTGTGTGATTCTGCACCACAGTATGGCATCTCCACCAGGCACTCCCAGCTGCCCACAGGCAGCTCCTGCCGCTGGAGCTCCAGAGGTCACTTCCATTCTCCTGTATGTGTGGCTGCCTGCCTGGGATTTTCTCCTTTTGCACCTTCTTCTTGTTCAAAAATACAGGTCTTCTTCATTTCTGGGCCCTGGTCCATTGTGAAAAGAAGAAAGACATCTTTGATAAGGCAAAGGCAAGAGGCAGCACCTGCAGTTATGCTAAGGTGTGGTTAGCCAACCAGCAGCCAGTCTGAACCTCGAAGATTCTTCTTTCTGTATTGCTTCATCAACTGCATGTGACATGAAGCTAGGTCCAAGGAGAAACTGGAGGCACTGGAACTAATGAGTGATAGCCCAGCCCGAGAGGAAGCAGCAGCAGCGGACCTTGAGGGCAGCCATAGAAGAGAGAAGATGTGGAACACGAGGCGGGTGACTCCCTCCTTCCCTCAGAAGGGGACTCCGTGCAGACTGAAGCTTTGACAGAAGAAAAACAGAGGCCTGGTTTTCACCACCCGCTGGATGTGTGGATGTGAACTTAGCTCAATAATGA